>JWHW01028188.1:17325-31372 GCA_000931545.1 Papilio glaucus | reverse complement strand
TTGAAGATAGAAAGAGGAAAGGATAAGGATAAGTTAATTGTGCCTTTGGTACCTCACTCATCAGGCGTGGCGCAGGGAAATAGTGTTTTGATACTTCACCTGCTTTGGTTCTCCAGCTTTATATACTTCATTCGGAACTAATTTATAATGCTTACTTTATTATCTATAGTATATCATTAACGGTATATTAAACTGTAGCTTAAACAAATACTTAATTATCTTAACTGGCGACCCGCCCCGGCTTCGCACGGGTAGTTTCTCCGTACGTTCATCCCTACTTAAGATAATCAACTGTAAAACGAATGGCAGCTATGCCAAAAGCCCTAATTTCCACGCCACTTTCTTAATTTTTTCTTTCTTAAGAACCTTCTCCAGACAATGAAAACACGCAGAAAAGTAAGAATTAGCGCAATGAATCGGTCCAGCCGTTCACGCATGATGCCGTGACCAAGGGAAATATGGATTAATTATTACATACACGTAGATCCTGTTTTTGATAAAAATCAACAATTTAATTATATGCTTTAAATAAATAGATAAGTAAAAATATTGCGTAAATTCAAATAAGTTGGTAGTTGAAATGTTCTAATTAAGTTTAGTATTATTATTTCTTATTATTAAATAAGCTATTTTAAAATTTGAATCATTATCCGAAACGAGCTAAATGATAATATGTTATTATCGCGTTTATGTCTTTTATTTCAAAGCATTTGTCTCGACATTATTAAGAACTCACTTCAAGTTCTTAACATTTCGCACATAAAAATGACGCAATACGGCAGATAATAGAACCGAGAAACGAACGTTTTAACCTATTTACATAATCCGATTTGTAATTAATGTCGTAGCGCTGCTACGGAATTTTTATCTACGGCATTTCGTAGGTGTCTATTCGATTAGCAATATGTATGAGCTTTTTCTTCTGTAAAGTAAAATTTTTAATACATAGCATAGCGCTAGGTATCATCATATGATGTCTTTTTTAATCCTCATCACAATAAATTGTTTCTTGTAATTCTCAAAATCATTCAGTTATTTTTTATAGAAGCTACATAATTTCAAGCTACTACTACCAAGTCCATAAATTGCGGTAATATTGGAATCATCAGGTCAGTTGCGTTGCTAGCTCGGGTGAATGAGTGAAAAGTGAAGTATATGAGAAACAATTAATAACTAATTACTGAATGTATAACTATTGTCATTCAACATGTCCTCATATTAGCTATGACACTCCGGGGAAGAATATGAATATAACGACAACTCACTCGTCAAAATCGGCTGTTTAGGCTACAGGAGGTCACAATGGAGCTGACATACATTTACACATATACACATCCATACATACATGCAAGCCAAAAACATAACTACGTATTAATTAAAACAAACAATTTTAGAATTTGAGAAAAGTTTTAGTTTATTAATTTTATGATATTACGTCCAACACCCTTGAGCAAAATTACTTTAATAAGTAATTAAAACTAAGATTCTAACAGTTCCTAATGTAAGTGTCCACGTTAAGATTAAATTTGTTGAAGTTTCGAAACTGTTTTCTTATCAGTATAATGCCATTAGTTTTTAAGACCTATTTATATTATACTAGCGACCTGAAAGTTTATTTAGACCTTTAGGGGATGAATGTAGAAAAACCCTATCGTCGTCGCTCGTCTACGTTATAACAGAAATCTCTGTGCAAACTTTCAAGTCTCTAGGCCCAGTAATTTGGGCTGGGCGTGATGATGATGATGATGATAATCTGAAACACGGTTGTTCTTTTACTTGAAAATAGTCGAATCGAATAACTTTAATGATTATTACTTTAGAGTCTTACAGTCAAGAAGGAGAAGTAGGAATTGAAACTACTTGTTTCACTTGTTTTCTCCTTCTTTCCTTAATTTCCTCTTATAAGAAATTTTCAGGTCATATAGCGAAGAAGGTAATGAGAATGAACGTGGATGGGTTACAAGGGTTGAGGAAAGTATGGTTAGATTGTGTGAAAAATTACATATGTAATAAGGGCGTAATACAAATATGAAGACTGTTAGAGGAACATGGAAGTGGAGAACATATTGTACCGACCACACATAGATGGGGGGAAGGACAGTAAGAGCTTCAATTTATAGAGTATTCAAGAATTTACAATAAAAAAGCTTTATTAATTTAAATTTGATGATCGTCTATGTTAGTTATTTGTTTGAATGAAAGATAATAAATGTCAAATATGTAATGAAGTGTCCTTGAGGGTAAGTGCCCATAAAACTCACACTTCTATTGTTATTTTTTCCATATAAACAGAAATTCTTGGCTAAAATAGATATAAGCCAAGCGAATAGTGGACAGATATGTGAAATGCTTTTGTGGTGCCAAGTGTGTAGAGCTGTAAAGTATCATTGTGAGTTGGAATGTTGACAACTCTACAAAACGTAAGCTGAGGGCGGAAAACATTGCAACATTCTGCGGAAAAGAAGCATCTGTTTATTTAAGTACAAAACGAAATAAATTGTATATATAAACGAGAATTTTATATATAAGATAAGCACTCAGCAGTTAATCCAAAGGTGTAGGCGGAGATTACGGATTTCCATTTAGGACGGTCCTTGCACACCACTCTCAAACATGCTCGTCGGTTATAAGTACTCTTAATACCGCCTTTTTATACTTTAGGTACGCTAAGAGGCCAAGTTAAGTCAAGTTGAATAAATATCAATAGAATGTTATAATAAAAACAAAATAGCAAGTGAAAAAGTATAGAAGTACAGCAGGGACTATTGGCGGCATCTCACACATCAGACAAAACGCTGTAGTTTAGATATCTTGCCATATGTTCTGGTCAGGTCCCTGGTCCATCAGCCCTATTCCATTCATTCAACGGACTTTCATGTTCCATTGTGATCTCCTGTAGCGTAAGCGTTTTGAGCGATTTTGAAGAAGAAGGGGTTACAGCGGTCGGTACAACAGTCAGTCGGATTTATGGGTTTTTGAAATTAACTATTGTTTGTTGGAAATAGTAACTTTTGTTTTTTACTAACCCAGTTAGGAATAAGCGTACATTTTTATGAATTAATTGAACATCTTAAATAGATAAAAACAATATCCTACGATTCCGTTATATTGGTAAATGTATACGTACATATAGGACAAACTAATAAAAGCGTGTAAATAACTATGAAAACGCTACCGCTTTTACATTTTGGACCAATGTAGGGTCATCATTAGTTTGAATGGGTGCAGACAGGTCAAGTCGTAGGTTTTAAAATAGCCAAACCGTGTGCTGGGTACGAAATTTAAAGAAAACTTACTGTTCTAGAATGGTGAAAAGATTAGAACATTAGAAGTATATATTTTTTCTAGTTGTAGTTGTACAAAACTGTAGAAAATAATATTCTCTTATTTTTTTATCTCTTTCCTTGTGAGGATGTTGCGTCATCAGGCGGGAGCCAATTTTCTTTGTGATTTTACTGTAATTCAAATCTAACGTCTTGTATGTAGTATGTAAAGGATATACCAATAGGTAGAGCATTAGCTCTACCTATTGGTATATTGGTATTGAAATATGCTAACCATAAACAGTTATTGTTAACAAACACTATTTTACAAAATAAAGCTGAATATTTTGTGTGTTTGAGTGCGCGAAAAAAAAACATTGCACTTGAAAGCCCAATTGATAAGAATAGATAGTCTAACATGACGCCACGACTGATAGTGGTCGAGCGAAAAGGAAAAGAACGCAAAGCGAGAAGAATGAAACAGTGCGGGCGAGAGATGTGATGCGAAACAGTGGATCGAGTGGATGGACAAAGGTGATCGTAAACTACCCATTAATACAGTCTGAATTTAAAAGAAAAAATGTAATTCTCACTATTTTATGCGGCGGATGAGACCGCGGGGAACAGCTGGTGTATTTATAAAATGAAATCCCAAATGTGTCTTCTCCTCAAAGACCAGTCGTATTGCATCTAAAGCTTCATCAGCATTAATTACTCCTAAACTTTAGACGTTGTATTTTCTCAAGAGATCGTTCGAATGTTTTATTAGTCATAATAATCGTTGTCTGCCGTTTAAATAAAACCATTGGCAATTTAGAAGATTCCCGTCTAGTCAGTGCTCCGTCGTTTAAAGCAATAAAGTGCTTTAGTTTTATCTGGAATTGCCAGAGGGTAGGGCTATTTATTTTAATATGTTGAAACCTTCGCTATTTATCGGAAACATTATATAGATCAAAATTTAAATCAATTTTCGCGCATTTTTATTTCTATAATTTAAGATAGGCAGTTTCTTTCTGATTTTTTTTAGTAGAAGCAAAGAAGCAAGCTGCTTATGTGATGTTATGTGAACGCTACCATCAATACCTACGAAAATTAAAAGAGTTGCAGAAGTGTGTGAGACATAAAATAATAATCGGGAATGCTTTATATTATTGTTGACTCTTTTATCAGATGATATCTTTAAATTTGAAATGTTTTACAATTTCCCTGATATAATTGTCAGCTTTATGTATTATACTATTTTATCCTTCTATTATTCGACGGACAATTATTACTATTTGGCGTCGCCAATCTTAAGATCGGAGCCAAAAATAATTTTATTCTTAGTAATCGACTGCCATTTTGACAAAAGACTAAAAAGAAAACACGTGCATTAAAAATATTGTATATTTCTGGCTTTACTAAATAATAATAAAAGCCATCGATATGCGCTTTACTGTCCTAACGATTATTTTTCTATTACATTTTTATAAAGATGACTTTTATCAAATTAAAAGAGCCCTGACATCCTTTACTTTAGGTTAGACCGACATAGCAATAGTTATCCACATATCTTAGTCACAAATGTGATAGGAAACATGTCGCCATACTCTGAGCGCAGTATATAGTACATTTCTTTAAGCCTGCAATATTGTACTAAAGGAAGTATAAAGTGTGATATGTATTGTGCTTTGGACCAACGTTATAACAGTCAAATATATCAATAAAGTGTTCTTGAATATTAAAGGGGTTACTTAAAAATGTATATTTAAATACGAAACTCAAAGCTCGTAAAGGGAATGCTATAACTTTGCGAAACATTGTTAAATAATAACTGTTTCTCTTTTAATTCACAGCACAAATGTCGGCTCACTAACAATATGTAAATCTTTTACGTGTTCAGAATTTTTAGCTTCATTAACGTGCCCCTCTGATTATGACATGTCACGCGAAGGTTGTATACATCAAAAAACCTTTCTTTTATTTAAATAAAATAATATTTAAAATTATGAAGAATGAGAAAATATTCGTTTGTTTGTTATGAGACAACTCTTTAACTATTTCAGAAGCTATATTATGCAGAAATTACATAGAAAAGAAATAAATTCCTTCTTTCTTTGAAATAACATAAGCGGTTTTAATTTAACGATGAACCGATTTTAACCCTTCTTGACAGCAAAGAGTAAGTTGCCAGGTTCTGATTTAATGGAGAATTATGAATTGCGTAGATTCAAATAAGACTGAATAGGCATATAATAAACTAGTGCATACCATCGGGCGATAACTTTACTATTTATAATAATGGGGTAAGATTATGGTGAAGCACTAATTTCTATCTTTTAAAACAGATAGTTCAGCACGGACAGCTATCGTCTTTAATATCTTAAATATGACGGCAGTTAAATTTCGATCCGCGGCGTAAATACAAAAATATTACTGAAAAAAAGAGGGATCCAATGAACACCTGGTTGGAACGAAGTTCCTTTCGCTATATATTTTGTATTTGTATTAAGTGAGGATAAAACGAAAAAATGTATTTAAACGTTAAAATTATAACTATGTTTTCATATTCTCAAAATTGGAGGGAAGCTGAATCGATTAAAAAAGTTTTAGTTTCCTAGTTTATCTGGAAGTACCTCACAAATCACTGTCGGTTTTTGGGACCGGTTTTCACTGTAACACTTTTTTCAGTTTAGCCTCACAGCCCACAAACAAACGAATAACGTCTTTGTCGTTTATATAACTAAGTTCTCTAACAGGAATATTTAGAGATTTTATATGGTTATTGTGCTCACAAATCAAACGTGCACGGTGCAAAGGAAGAAGTGAGAAGAGATACCACAGATTAAAAATCATAGATTAACATTAGAAAATGAAAGACTAAAAATGTACGTTCATTATGTATTTAACACTGATTATGATGAGTTACTCAACATTACGACAATGATGACATCGAGAGAGAACGGTGGGCGCTGGCAGTGCGGGCGAACATGATAACTGGCAGGTTTGCAAGTTGTTAGGCCGGAGTCATATTACACAATTGGATGGGCTTACTAAACTCAAAAGACTTACAGTGCCCTTCGAGTCCAATGCGATCAGGGCTGATGGGGCTGCGGAGATTCAGTGGTGCATCAGGGATATTTGCTGAACATCGGGTAGACCGCTGGTACGCTACGCTCGTGGCAGTACCAACAGTATCCTTAGCGTGACCGCGAGTCGGCTGAACTGTTGTTACATCAATCACTGCTGCGTCATGTCTCATGGAATGGCGCAGTAATGAGTTGTGAACTTGTTTTCTACCACTAGTCGATAAGAACATTATTACTAAAAGAATGGACACCATGGTCTGAAATAAAGTCTTATTATTATTCGGTGGTTACTATTATTTATTATTAGGTGAGCTGTTTGTACGTTTGACTCATTCTGGTATAAATATATAATAATATTTTATATCTTCTTTATTCCAGGTAAGTACGTGTGTATGTCTGTATTACATCGTACAATTAAAACATTGAGGGTAAGTAGACAGAAATAATTGTATGTATATACAACCAGTTGTCCGCGGCTTCGCACGCACTCCTTTGTTACTTTCCACATAATAAATAAACACAGTAATTATACATTACTTTTTTTAAATTTATACCATCCTCGAATCCCCTTGAAAAAAATAAAATAAATATATATAAAACGCTTATACGTACTGTGTGGATACTTTGTATCGTAAATTGTATCTGTTATATGAACAAGAGCTGGATTGTGTGTTAGATAATATGTCTGATTAATCACAAGTGGGTTGCCGAGATAAATCTAGGGCCAACACTACTGTTAAATCTTAAAAACAAAATTACAAAAGAATGTTGAATTCCCAACGGCGAGTTACGCAAGGGTTCAACCTAATTTGGTTTTTACAACTTAACGAGTGATGGCCCTAGATTTATCTCGGTAACCAACTTGAGATTTTTCGCTGTACATATTATCTGATATACAATGTAGGTCCTGATGAAATAACAGATGGGGGTATAAATTTCTTATGCCGCGTCTATAACGCAAAGTCGACGCAGTCCGCCTGCAGTTAACCACAACAAGACGCTTTCCGCATCCGCTCAAGGCTCTAATATTTTGTATTTTTTATTTTGTAATTTTTTACCGTACCGTATTGGGATATTATTTCAATTCACCAATTTCCCCCAGCACTAAATGTATTTAACTTGTTTTGTGTGTATAATGAGTCCTTGTCCGCTCCGAAATTTGATTATTAGTTCTGACTAAAATTCTAACAAAGTATCGGGTTACAAGAGGAGTAATATCATCTATTGTTACTCGTTGAAATTCAATGAAAGCAGGTAATTTACTGTTAGCTCGCATAGAGCAGTTTTACGACCACCTCCAGCCAATATTTTACGGTTGAATCATAATTTTTGATTTATCGTATCAATATCATGTTCAATATAAATTTAAATTAGCTTTGTAATATATACCTCTATTAATCAGCAACATTGTACGTACTAGCTGTACCATGGTTTTAACGACACGCAAAGATAAGGATTTTTTTTAAGGACAAAATTTCTTTTTTTGTGTATACATTTTCGCGGGGTTACGAAGAGAAACTAATTATAGTTTTATAAAAACTTTCGTAAACGGATAATTCGATTAAGAGAAGATTTTGAAAGAATATACATTTTTATTTATAAAATGTTAAAAAACTTCGTGACTAGCTTTGCTATTACGGTTGGGATTTGATTCAAGAATTTTTTTCTTTTTCCGGTTTTTGGATCTGTAGTAACAAAATACTTTAAAAAATATATGATTTCCTTGTGTATCGCGTTAGGGTAAGTGTTTTGGGACTTAATAAGTTTAGTCGAAATCGAACAACGAGTGCTGTTTCTGGCTGTTGGCACTGGTTAGAATTGCGATTGTTTCTTACTAATTGTTCTGAAACCAAGGGCTAGCTGGCTTGGCTTTAACAATATTACCTACGCAAATATGATGAGCTTTAATAAACCATGTTAATTCTGATACGATTTTCTGGAGACAAATAGATAGACCTTGCGTTAAAACATTTTGTCAAAAAAATCTGTTTCACTCCTTCTTTTACGTTTTATGATATTTACATTATTATGTAAATTACGAGTATTTAAGAGATAGGTATAATATTGTTGGACGATCGTCTCCGAATGTAAAATAAAAAAAATCTTTACAGAATATCATTTTATACACACAACTGTGATTTTTAAAAAACTTTCAGGGATTCTACATTGTCAGAAATGTTAATAGTTTTTAAAATATGTATCAAAATTTCGTTCCACTTTCCTAGTTCGTTTGGAGTGATTGTGTTGACAGCTATTTGGAAAAGATTCGAATGACATTGTACCTACGCTGCAGTCCATTTTGTTCTATAGAACAAAGAAAGAAATTAAACGTGTTTCACGATTCGCGAAGTTTGCACAAATGTCCTCTTCAATTAGAGTCCGTGGGATAATGTTGCTTGGTTTGTTAGGTTTTTAGATGATTATACATAGCGTATATTTGTTACAATATGCTTAAAAGTGCTACAACAAATAAAATACAAGAATTTGAAATACAAATGTCTTTGGCGGCATTCGGTGGCCAAAATAAACGAAATTTTTCCAATATATTAATTTAATTGTGTATACTCAGTACAGAAAAATGTTTTGTTAGTTTGACAGTCGAAGGAAGAGAGACCGACCTCTCGCGGGATAATTGTTCTACACTTTTTTTAACAGACGTTACCATAGACTCACAACACAATAGTCAAGCGCGTCAACAACAACATTCAGTTAGATCTACCACTTCTAAACAATATACGTACAAAGTTCTTTACAATGGCGGCATCTTCATTTTTTACCTTCAACATTTAATTTGTGATCATTTTCTTAGATAAAATTCTTTGATACTCGCTTGGGAAATTTCGCTCAGTAAACTCTTTTCTTACTTGGTTATTTTATTCCCTAGATATAATATTTGCCGAGAGAATAATGTTTTGACGTGAAAAATACAGGAAGAGTGGATAAAAGCATCTGTTTTATGGCATCGAGCCAGATACGCATAGTAAGCTGGGAAATTATTTTAAAGCTAATGTTTGAATTTTTTATGGTAGAGGATGGCAAACAAGCGAGCTAGTCACCTGATTCTGTTGTTGCGAGCTCTACCATTGTTAAAATTACCCTGACAGTAGTTTAAACTTCGGGAATATGCATAAGAGCTTTAAAAACTAATGTTTTTCAAGTTAAAAATTGATTTCTAGGTATAGAAAACCCACCGATTATTCTCAAGTAAATATTATAAAGTTTATTGCGTAACATTTGCTTTAAGTGACAAGTATAGCGTTACAGCGTGTTTAAAAATACAAAAAATGTAAGAGACAAGAAACATCTCCTGATTTTTTTAACATGTACAAATGATTTGAGTTACAATTATTATTCTATATAGGTATATTAAAAGTTGGAACTTTAAATAGGCGGCCTAAAATCATTTTAGCCAGTAAAGATACCTTTCGTAGGGGTTTTCTAATTTATGTCAAAAAAGAAGAAATGTTTACAAACGTAGCGTGAAATCAAAAATTCAAAATGATTTAATATGCAAATCAGTAAAATCAAGCCGACACAGTTTCATTGCTATAGGCGTATCATAAAAGAATTTCTACATTCAAAGACAATTTATATTTTACAAGACACTTATATTCCTCCAGAATTTTGAACATTATTTACTGTGATGTGAAAAAGGAGAATACAAGTACATAAAAAAGAAGAAAACAAAATTTTTATTCCATCTTGGCTTACTTTGTTTCATTAATATTATTGACGTTACCTATAAAACTGCCTAGGTTCGGTTACTGAAGTTAGTGTTTTTGTGGAAAACACTTTAAATTAAGGTTCGTTTACTATCACACTTAAGACCTTTTTAACTTGCTTAAACATAATACGTTAGAGAATAGGGAGAAGTCTTCGTCTTGACGCTTCAATATGAGACATGACTCTTCTCACAGAACCGAACCTAAAACGCATGCACGTTTCTGGTTCGGGTTAAAAATATGTGTCATTGATCGTGTTGACAGCTATTTGGAAAAGCGTTTCTGTTTCGGGTTAAAAATATGTGTCATTAATCCTTAAATGTGCGTCAATAATTAATAAATAATTTAACATATGAATGTATATGTATAATAGAATAGATGTATGTATATGTATAATAGAAAAAATTATAGGTTAAAGAAAAGTCTTGTGTTGAATTTTTGTAAGGTGAGGAATATGAAAAATATCCAATACTAACTAAAATGAAAGTTCGAATTATAGGTTACATATGTCAAAAAGTTGTTATTGTCAAAATATAAACATTACCATGGCAACCCGTGAAGGTTTAAAGTACCAAGGGAACAGTTTTATTTGCGGGATAAAAGGTAAGTACCCCATGTGGTTTTTTGTACCCCTGACAAAATTCACGATGATCGCATGAGTCGTCAGAGCGTAACAAACAAATGAACGAATAAAATATTATATTGTAGTTAGGATTCATATTAAGACATATGTATGTACAACCAATTATTCCCAGGGAGGGTTGGCGTCAGGCAGGCGGCCGGCCGTAAAAACTGTAGCCAAAACCTAAACAGTATGGACTACAATCAAACTGTGCCGACCTCACAAGAGTGGGAAAAGGGTTAGGAGATGATGATGAATAGGATTAATATTAAGATTTCCTTTTACTCTTTTATCTATAACAAAAAACAATGTTTTCTGTGATATTAATCAAAATAAAACCTTCCTAAATCGCTAATTCAACGTCAAAGTCTCTAAGAGTTTTATGCAGTGTCCCTCAGACGACGTTTACGACACTCAAGGGAATAACGGAGATATTATCTTGCAATATTAGGGACGAACATAAAAAACAAGACAAATTGTTTCCGTAGATTCAAGAAAATCAACTAGAACGATAATATTCTGACGTACCAGAAATCATTTTTATTATCATTCATCATTATTTTATTGCCGCTATGTTTATTATTCTAGTCCTCATCCCCATCCTATCCTTTTCTAATAATGATCGGATAAGATGGGAAGGGTGAGGGGATTGACGGCAAAAGGAAATAATATTTTGTCCCCTTGTTTGTCCTCTCCTCTATCCATTAAAGGTAGGAAACGCACCTGTACCTCATTAGCTTGTTGCAGATGGCTATGGGTGGTGGTCGCTTAAAATAGGGGGGAGCGCTTGCTCGTATGCCATCTTCTATTATATATACAAAAAAAATATTATATTCGTAGAACCAAGAATATTTCTATTAAGGCGTCAAATTCACTCGCACATCATAAATCATCGTCAATAACAAGGAAAACAAACGCAATAAAATATCCTGGTTAGTCTCAGATATTGATTAATTATTTCATGTCGTTTGAGAAACTTATTCGTTCCAGAATAAAGATCACTGCCTTCAGTATCTTTTTATTGATTCACACCGAGAGACGAACAAAACATTAAAAATATTGTAAATGTAAACTAAATAGTAATCGAAATAATAATGAATGTATAGGTGTGTTGATAGCCCTCCCACAAGAAGGACCGATGATCTGTTCGAGATTGCGAGTCCCCTGGAGGAATACAGCAGGAGACCGACCTTATCGATCTACGTCCAGCAGTAGACGACTGTAGGCTGAAGAGAGAGTTAGATAAAATCGACGAACGACATGCTTTTCCCGTCTTTGAAAGCAAGTAAATAATTCTACTTAAGCGAGTAAAGGCACAAAAAACTTGGGTTCTTTGCGAAACTAAAGTTCTATAAATGTTTTATATTAGCAGGATGCAGAACTCCCGCAGGCACGCACGGGAACTAAATCGAGTTATGCAAATTTTCCGCACAAAGCTAGCGAGAGATGCAGGGGTAACTTTTAATGGCATAATAAAATTTTAGAATTAGAATTGAAATAAAATTTTTAGATTAGAACTCCAAGAATAACGACGATTTTATATAGAAATCGTGCGTGAAATGTTTGACGCGCAACACATTTAGTAATTTTTAAAGTTAGTTATTTAGTCGTTAGTTTAGTAGTAAAAACTAAGTCTAAATTTAAAAACATGTACTAACATTCGGAATATCCTTTTTAAGATATTTTTGTATCTCAAATGTACTAGCGGTGATCACAGATATATGTGGTCCACATATCATTCGGCATAATCGTGAAAAAGAACGTTGAAATTGAAAATGTTTGGGATTCCTCGCTATGGGCACTGGAATAAAATTTTAGTGCTTGAACAGTCGACAAGTGGATAAATAGCTGGGATTCAGCGCGATAATGCCGCTGTTAACGTGTTATAGCTATCGGCTACTGTTATTGTACGTTTTAATGGCATTAAAATACAAATCTGTGACCAAGTTTTGGCTGCTGTTAATATTTGTTGTACAGTCGCATACAATAAATTAAAATATACGACAATTTACTGTTACACAAGGTTAAAAAGAAAACATTTATGTCCATGACTGTACGTCGTTAATATAATAGGTTATCGTCTTACAGTTATTTTATGGTAAAAGGAACTAGTAAACTAGCAAGCGGCCTGTCTTATTCATTTAATATCGTTATTAATGAAAAATAAGGCTATGTTTATACCAAACGTATTGTCAGCTGCCGACACTTAGCGAGCATAACACAGCCTATGTTTTTTCTATTCAAATTCAACTTTTGTTCACACGTAACCGATACTACGCCATTACGCAAGCCGTAATCGCTGAACAAAAATGCAGTGTGATCGCACGTTCAGTGTTGCTCACAGTCCTCCTGCTCACAGTCGGCAACTGATACTACGTTTGCTGTGAAAACGGACATCCGTAGCAATGAAAATATCTACAGATGGGTTGCCATCTTTTGTGTTGCAAAGAAAAGACATAAAAAGAGAGGATAAGAGTAAGGCAAAGGAATGGTGTATGTTTGAGGATGGTTAGAGGTGTCGTAGTATTTTGCTTACTCATTACAAACAAAACAAATCATAAGGAGGAATGATTTGATTGTTCTTATTACATAGTATATAAATAACTTATTGTCTTTATAATAACTGAACCGTTTGTTGTGAATGGATGAGTGATTTTGTATGTGAATGTTATATACATTGTATATGTATACATTTATGTGCAAATACATGAAACTCGCAAATAACGTTTTAAATTTACAATGATAATGTATGGTATTAAGTTCGAATAAATGCCCATTTGTATTAAATAAGCACGCATTGAAATAAATTTATTTAACGTGTTCAATCGTCCTCAATTACACAGTTCGTATATAGCATAGCATGTAGCAGATATTAAAGTTGATTACTTGTTCAGATAAAACTTTTATTAATCGGACATTGTTTTATATTATTGCACGCGATTGTTAAATCAACTATTTCTGGAAAACATTAACATAATACTAGTGATCTGCCCCGGCCCCGCCCGGGTACCACTAATGAAGCATTTTCTTGAGTTATGAATGGTGTAACTAACACGGCTTTGTTTTATTTACATATAATGAAATATGGACTTCACCGTGTTTCTGTAAAAATTAAAATATTAATTTATTTTCAATATCAATTTACGACATTTATACATACAATACTCTAAACTTATACTAAATGGTAGGCATGTTAAAGATTTTGAACGACGAGTGAATGCAGGAAATAAGTTGAATGGGGCTATAGGTACAGTAGTGAGGAGTCAGAACGTGTCTAAGAAGGCTCGTCTGGCAATACACAATGCTGTACTAGTCCCTACTTTAATGTATGGAAGTGAGAGTTGGGTTTGGCAGGAAAAGCATGCTAGTAGA
>JWHW01028188.1:4740-14816 GCA_000931545.1 Papilio glaucus | reverse complement strand
GGCTACGCACATGTAACGTTTAACGCACTAATAACGTTTTCTTCAATACCAATAGTTATATTTTAGGCAAATTATAAAATCTTAAATGAATTATATACCTAGGTATATAATTCATTTAAGATGCTTCTAGACCGTGCTTATGTATCCGTCAACCTATCGGTGAAAATCGTTTTTGAGTCTATCACATTCAGGCAGTATGACGCGGCGAGGGACTTTTATAAGAATTTATAATCTTGTTATTTAATTATTAGCTTAATTCATATTGACGGGCCAGTTAGCGTCGTTATTAAGATTTTGCTTTTTGCTTTTCACGCCGCAGGTTGTGGGTTGATTCCCACCCAGGACATTTGTGTGCATGAACATGTCTGTTTGTCTTAAGTCTGGGTGTAATTATCTATTTAAGTATGTATTTACAAAAGAAAAGTAGTATATGTAGTATACCAGTTATCAGGTTTCCATGAACAAGCTCTGCTTAATTTGGGATCAGCTGGCCGTGTGTGAATGTCTCAGCATATTATATTATATTTATCGTTTATATATTTATATATATGTATATTATGTCAATGTTTTCGGCAGTGTAAATCCACGGTTACGTGCACATTTTATGATAGAGCAAAAAACCATGGATTAAATTTACTTTTAATGTCTCTATAACTAGCGACGCTTAGGTCGCATTTCTTACCCGAAGTTTGTCCAAAGTTATAATCTAAAGGTCCATGCGTGTTGTGATTGCTACAAATTGTGCATGTGACAAATGTATGTGTCACGCGCGCTATTTTTCTTTGTCATACATGTTGACATATTGCCCAGAGCTCGGACAATGATATATGTTTGTGCATGTCGGATACATGCATCCATATTCTATTAAAATTCTGCATTTTTATAAATATATATCGTTCTTTTTGTTGTTATATTATAATTATTTGGCAGTTTAGGGACCACAAAACGATATGAATGTTTAGTTTCTAGAACCTGTATTAAATCAGATAATTGTTATTCCCAGGAGTATATTATCCGTTATCTTCTAGTTAACTAAGTAGTGTTTGACTAGGTAACGTCGTTGTGTCCTAGGACATTTCTTCGACCAGATTATTAGCATACTCAATAAAGGCGATGTTAGTAATTGTAACCGACGAGCATGCATGCTTAGTTGTATGGATGTAGATGAGTAGACAGGTACCAGGTACCTTGGCAAATCGAAATCCGTAATCTCCTAAGACATGGGTGGCTTCTATACTTATTTTATTTATCTATGACCATCGACGTCTTCTCAATGAGTATGTCATACTGTTATCCCCAGAAAGCAAATAAAAATTTTAAAATAATTTAACAGTAGTAGAGCCCGCAACAACAACATCTGTTGTTCAGGCCAATTGGCCAGGTTATGGGTAGCGATTACTAGATATCGTGTGAGCCGCGTGCTCGTTTGCCACCTTCTACTATATAAAAAAAACACATTGATATATTAATCGGAGTAGTTCATAATTGATTTTGCAATAAGAGATCGTCCGATATTGCTCGCTTACTGCAAACCCTTCAACGATTTATGAAACTGATTACTTTCACTTTATTAATTCTTTCGCTTCAATTGGTAGCTATATATCGTACTTTATCCTTATTTTCCCGGAATAAATAAGGAGTGTTTATTCAGATTGCAGTATTGAGGCAGTGTTTGCTCTCGACAATCGAAATGGAGTTCAGTCAATGCAACGGTCAGTACAATGCATTCAAATTGGTAAAGCAGATCTCGGATACGATATTGATGATAGCGGTATCAGTACAAATCGATTAATTGAAAAATATGTATTGTTTGATACATATACTAACTTAAATCATTTAGATCCGCAAAAAAAGGTAATATCATTGACATGGCCGATTAATGCATTCATGCAATTTAAATTCAATTATTTCACACCATGCACATGACTTTAGTCGCTAAATTGATTCCATTAAGTCATAATATATGAATTAAATATATCTCTAGTTTTTTGAGCTATAAGTTTCCAAGAATATACATACTGGTATAAATTTGTAGTGAAGCATTAGTAATCAAAAGTTACGACGTTGCTTGCATGTGGACCGCACGATTTGTCTTGTCTCAGTTACATGTATGTAAAACCGGTAATCTGTGAATTTTAATTCATTATTGAAAGCATAAACCCGTTCGAGTTAATGCTTTTAATATTCATCATTTTTTTATATTGACTTATCCTTCTACAGGATCGAAGACTTTATTAATTTATTTATTGTCTAGCTGCAATCTGTCATCTCGAAATAAAATAAATACGATTGAAAAGAGTGTATCAGAGTACATAGTAAATTTTCTATATACTAAGTGCATATACACTTGAATGTGAATTACAATACATTATATAAAATGACGATGAAATACATACCTTAAACAAATAAGCCAGCATTCACGCCTGTAACCTAGAAAACTAATCAGAGATTACGGTTTTCCGTTTAGCATTGTCTCGGGATATATTATACAACAAAAAATAAATGTAAGAACGGATAAGGTAGACATAAATGAGAATAAAAAGGCTCAAGCAATTGGCGGTCCCGTTGCTAAGATTTATCTTTAATGTCTATATAATTGATTTGTTCGAGTACGTTCGTCTATTGTTATTATGAAGTGACGTCACATATAATATGCACAAACATTTGTCACATATCAGTACCAGGAAAAATGTAAATGGAGTTTAACTTTTTAATGGAATAAGGTCGCAAGCGGTTCACCTGACGTTAAGTGACCACTACTAATAGACATCCGCAACAAGCAAATGAGTTGGAGATGTTGGTTGATACCTTTAATGGACAGAGGAGGGGTTATACGGGAAAAAGGATCCTTCCTAGGGATTCCTTCTCCTATTCGGTTAGGAATTTATATAATGTATTACTTATATAATGTACGAAAATATTTTTTAAAATTTATACACGTAATTACCAACCATACGTCGTCTTTAACTTTAAAATGAATTAAAATAAGTAAAAGGAAGCATAAGCAATATATGTACCATAATAAAATATGTACTATGGCAATTAAATGGTTATTGCTTTTGACATTGCTTATTTAGACAAAAGCTTTTTGTTCATTGTAATAAAAGAGGACAAGCTAACGAGCAGCTAAGAGGAGATGTTACTGAACAACACTGCCTATCATCATTAGCCTAAATCAGTCCACTGCTGGGCCTTATGCTTTTCCCTGTGCCTTTCAATATCCGCAACAAACGGGAGGTTTAAGGGATGCGTTCCCGTTGGTATAGTTTATATGAATATAAAGATATTTATCTATGCCTAAAACATAACACAGTCAACACATATTATAAGAAAAAATAAATAAAAGTCAAAGTTAATATCAGGAAGTAATATTTAGAATGATTTTACAGTAGTACAAAAAGGATAAAATGCAATTGTACATTCGTAAAAAGTTGTCTTAAAGGTTAGATATACTAGTTCTACATGTCATTATTGCAATTGGAGAAAAACCGGATCAAAGCAGCGTAAGTAAAAAACTATATTCTTCCACCGCATTCCCCGGCATGACGGAACTTGGCGCCATTGCAGGTCATGCTGGAAGTTAAAATGAGTCGTATATTAATAAAAAATAAGGTTTACAATAAAAAGAGGAACATGTTTAAGAATACCAGGAGCACAAAAGTGTGTGAGGTTAACGTATTTTTTTTACACGTTTCAACAATTTAATTAACATAATGCTTCAGCCGAATCTTCTGGTATAGTTAAACTCTTAAATACTTTGAGACTTAGTAAAAGTTAAAAGTAGAAATAAATAAATTGAATACCTGCATCTATTGCTGTAGGTGCGGCCATTGGTGGCGCACACCGGCGTGTAGTCAGCGGTGCAGATGCATGCTGTGGCTCCACTCAGGGACATCGCGAGGATTAGAATAGATAACACTGCATATAAACAAATAAATACATTATTTACTGACTCTTAGAGTATCTAGCTGCGCATGTACTGTTCCTAGGTTGAACTCCAAGTGTGACATGTGGTTTGTAGTTAAAAGAGTTAACGAGTCACCTTATTTTCAACTGTTAACCATCAACATTTATAACAATCTAAACAGTTGCCAGTCTTTATGTAGGAAAAAGGGAAGATAAATAAGATGAACAGTTATGAAGAATTGTTGTTCAAAAAGAATAGAATTGTTTGAACAAAAAGTTGATGAAATTGCATCTCACTCATAAGTGGTGTGCCGAAGACCCTCTTCCTTAACCTCTTTGGTGAAAATACCGAACTCAGAAGTATGTAATACTTTAGGCCTTTAATTATCTTTACGCTTGTATTGTTTTACGTTATATGGTACCCTGGTCGGACCGGTCCCTTTGTGCTACAGCTGCAAATGCTGCTACTGTACTACCTAATGTTTTGGTTACAATTTAAAGGCAAAAAGCTTCAAAATAATTACATACACGTGTTTTCAAGTCTCCAGAGGGTCTTTATAAAGAACGTCCCTCAACGTTCTAAATAAAAGTTGCGACCCTATCATATTTTGATAGTCAATCAATCGTAAATTACTAAAAAGGTATGCACCATTCGAGATCCGTTCTATAATCTGTGGAACAGAAATGAATTCGTACAATCGCACGGCTATCACGATGCTCCTAATGGAACATGAAATATAAAATACATTAATCAATTTGCAACCCTCGTTAGTCGAAAAATATTCGGTTACATATATAACCCTTACACAAATAAAAAGATACTCACAGAAAATAAATCTCATTTTGAAATGTTGGCGTGCGTCTGCGAAATACAAAGGTAGCCAGTGTAGGAGGAAAAACTCGATCTTGCTTTTATACGATATACGGATGGAAAGATAGTTAATTCTGCGGCTATGTTTGTAAACAATATCTAAATTGTAGTTATATTGTATAAAGGCAAAATATATGAATGAAGCTAACATACAAAATGACGAACAGTGCCTATATTGTAATTGTACCACAATTAACCCTTAGATTCGATTGAGCACAATTTTTTCTTGAAAAAGAGGGAACGTAGGGTACCGGTTGTTGCCTGACTTAATGTAAAAGAGGGTGGTGGTGGGAGAGGCTTCCAAACTAAACAAGCTTTTAACTTGAGTACTAGCATTCCCGGTAGTCATTGTCGTGTATGAACCTGTTATTAGTGGGTTTAGCCAAAATAATCATTTTTCGTTAAAAAAAAATGTCTTGGAATTCGTGGTGACGTCACTTATATACCGGATTCTATTGTAAATGTAAACCCAAACCCGGACTTTAGCGGAAATTATTAAAACACGCAAAAAAAATATCACAAATTCTAAATACGTGTACATACGTACGGAAGAATGATATTTCTTTATTTATGTTTGTAAACATGGGTTAAAATGTTTAAATAACATATTTAATTAAAACAAATGTACAGGTGATATGATTTTTATATAGTAAAACAACATTCAACTACAAGGAAAAGTGTATCAGATCTAGACATCTTGGGGATTCCCTCCTTTATTGCGTCCTATTTATAAACTCAACTACTTGGATCTACTTCACAGAAAAGGTTCTCGACTTAATGTGAAATTGTATTTACTTCAAAAAGGAATGAGAAATTAATTCGTCGACAAAATGATTAGTATGAAGTAATAATAAGTAAACGAATACAAAGATACCATTAACACTTAAAACCTTGGTTTTAACATTTCCCACTTGATTCGTTCACATTATCCATAAATAAAAGCGATATGTCGTTGATTGACCTACTTATATTTCTATTATATCATAATGATACATATCTTATTCTTTAAACGCAGTATTACTAATTTGCTGCCTTTATTTTGTAAAAAAAAATAATTAAAATTGTGATATAAAAGGATGTGAACAAATTATGAAGTATATATAAGTTATATATACTATTGCGTAGTATTTTGGTAGGGGCTTATTTAAACTATATGACAATTAACTTGTCTTAATAAGAGGACGGATCAAGAGTATTGTGACAGCATTTTCAATGGAAAATAAGGCGACACTGTAGCCAAACAATCTCTCCTTATTTTCCTCCTTCTCCTGGTATTCTCTCTCCTATAAATTTTACTTTTAGCTCAAGATCACTCGGATCGCGAGCCCTGTATCAGATGAAGCTGTAAGAACCGTCAATAAGGTTACCAGCATCGACATCTCCGAAAATTAGTAGTCTCCTATAAAGGTGATAGCGTCATTCTTCTCCTTATCAACGCTCATTCTCACATCGAATGAGCCGTTTACTCAGTTGCCGTTAGTTCGTTCGCCAGTTCTATCATAAAAATGCTAAAAAACATTATAGAATCCTTCGTGATATCGTTCCTTGGATGTCATGCATTACAAAATATTTTTATTCAAACAATTTCTTTTTTGTTTTTTGTTCAATTGAGGCTACGGCGACCGGTTACCGATAATTGAAGCATGTAAATAACTTGTTTGTATTCAATATGTCGACATTATATTAACTTTAATCAATTTAATATGCATAAGTATTGTATATATATATTATATTGATAATTTTTTATTTATCTCCACTCTATATGTTGATATGTATACTATGATTGACGATTTTAATTTAGTTTTGATTATGTATTTTTTCCAAAGTGGTCAAAATTCGAACACAATTAATTAAGTATTTTACGTGTTGTAAAAGTAATCGATAAATAAAACTATTACAACTTTCGTGAGACATTACTTCATATAGAACGCCTTTATTCACGTTCGCATTTTTTCAGTATTAATCCCACTCACCTTGAAGAAGTTCCTGCGATAGGTCCGCAACTTGTCGGTACCAATAAAGATAAAACGCGAATAGTATAAGAATAGTAAAGCCGTTTTATAAAAAGTTAGATAATCGATAAATGTTTTATTTATTTAGTTTAATGTAATGCATATAAAAAATCAGCTTTCTCCGCTTTACCTCCATAATAACTTTCAATATGATCTCACACACTTCAAAAGATTCCCTAAGTTTTCGGTTCATGTAGGTATTTAATATATAGATTAGGAATGAACTCTATATATCATAATTAACGCTCGATTTAGTGTGATATGGTACACGGAGCGTTATAATCTCTTGTTAATCCTTTTGGACAGGTTTATTACGACATTTACATAATACAGCATTTAATTAAACTGCCTACTAATTTATTACAATTCCCATGTATTTGCATATATTTAATAGATTA
Source organism: Papilio glaucus (assembly GCA_000931545.1). Taxonomy (NCBI): domain Eukaryota; kingdom Metazoa; phylum Arthropoda; class Insecta; order Lepidoptera; family Papilionidae; genus Papilio; species Papilio glaucus. The sequence continues at coordinate 7,629 of JWHW01028188.1, read as the reverse complement.
ACTATTTTATGAACATAGTGTGTTAAAACAAATTTAAAAGACCTCTTTCTTAATACAACGTATTATTATTATATTATAAAGCGAGCAATTCTTGTGAATGTATACAGGTCTAATAATGTGGATTAAATTTTGTAAGGTTTTAATTGTGAAATTTATTAAAAAAAATAATTTTTAGGGCGCCATCTCTTAGATGACAAGTCAGTTGATAACAATGCAAAACCATACCGCCATTTCAGTGGCTTAACGCTGTATGTAATTGTTCAAATTCTAGAAAATCTTTCGAGAAAAATGTTACCACAGAATAAATATGCGCACACGCCCGTAACCCCAGACATTATGGATTTTCATTTGGCGCGATCCTGACACACCTCTCGCTTCTTCTACATTCACACACCCGCGCATACATGCTCATGGGATACGGATGCTCCTTGTATCGCCCTTTTTTAGTAAGCGATCAATATAAGTACCTACCAACACTGCCATTAACTCTTGCAATATTTTGTTTCGTTATTCTCTCTTCATTCATCCTTTCAACGTGCCCAAACCACCGAAGCAAACCTTTCTCAATTCTAGTCACAACATCCACATAATTTAAACACAGTAAAACGCCGAAAAACAGTTTTCAATTCGAAAAAATCCCTCAACTTCCAGGATTAAATTGAAATGGAACCAATCGGGAAACTATCGATTGTAAAATGAATTTTCAAATTGATGATGATTGATGAAATGAAAAAAAAATTGATTCATAAATGGAGAAGTTTGAGTTTTTTCTTGAAGTCGGTTAATATAAATGAAGTAAAACTACAAGAAACTGACTTCAACTAAGAAAAATCTTGAATATCTTAAATAAAATTTAAATGGGACCAATCAGTTAATAAAAAATCAAGCGAATTCAGAATCTCCTCGTTTTTAGTCAGTTAAAAAGACGAGCACTAAGGAAGGACTGGTTTGGTATTTTAACGCAGTTAAAGGGGCCAAGTAAGTTGGGAACTGTATGGACTATCGAAATTGCTGAAGCCATTATTGTCAATATTTATATATTTGTTCACTATTTAGAAAACAATAAGATTCATCGTCTTCATTAGTACGACATTGCTGAAGCTATTGACGGAACATTTATATTTTCTACGGTTAGTTTTCCGAATTTAAACCTAAGCAAAATTTGTATAGGTATATTACGGATTCCGGATTAAACTGGTAAGTTAACGTTATCTTTAAATTTACACGTCCCAGACAGAGGTCGATTCGCCACAAATCCTGACAAAATGGCCCTCGGTACGGTTTCATGTATTCTCCAAATGGAGTTAACTTTACAAGGGTACGTAAAATACGATCCTTTCTATCACGCCTGAACTTGTATGCCTTTGGTTTAATGTATTATTAAATAGTTAATAACGGTCAGACATGTATGTAGATTCTAGACACCAATTTCAAGTTTCACAAAGCGCAAAGAGAAACTTGTACTGAAAAATGTTATTTAGTTCTGGGAGGCATGCTTACGCTGCGTTGTCCTGTACGTGGCCATCATTCCAAAATCTTTTGGCTCTATCCATCATACGTATCCAGCCTCCGTGTCCGGCCCATTGCCGCTTAAAATATTTACACTATTTAGTTAAAAGAGATTCATTATTTTAAACACCAGGGGCTTAAATTCACAAATATCCTTTTTTTAGTGCTCGCCCACATTTTAATAGTAATCTGTGAGTAAAGGTCATAGGTACAGTAGTTTCGTCTGTGCTTTGATAGACAAATAATTGGTTTTTGGCGACATAAGTTTAATGTAAAATTCTTTAGAAGTTTTATTATTCAAGCCTCGACTTCCTAATTTTTATTCTTTGATAATCGTTTCTTACACCATATTTTTTATTAATGAGAAAACTTCAGCGATTTGGCAGTACACAAGAAGTTTAGCTTGTTCCGAAACTTTATAGACATTACAAAACAGATTCTTTCCAAGAAAATTGTTTTATTACATTTATGAAACTTTGTTTTGTTGTTTATGAATTACAACACAAATTTGTATTTATCTCAATTATATTTTTGTCTAAGAGTAAAGTAAAACACGTCCTACCTTCTTTGCAAATCTTTTGAAATCTATCAATGCTTGATAGGACACTAATAGAGACCAAATAATTATAAATAAGAACCCACAGATGGCAATACTTTCGTAAATCTACGTATACATGCTCGTTGGTTGGTACTCTTGGTTTCTCCTATCTTCAATATGTAACTAGTCTATCTAGGATGTGTCTACACTGCACTCAATTTTTCGATGTGACTTTCTTATTGAGATCTTTATCTCGATCACGGTAGCTACTGAAGGTAATTAACTCTTCTCTCTCAGTTATACCGAGCTGTATTTGTGTCTCAAATGTTGTTTAAAGGTATATCAGAATAATAAATAAAGATAAACTAAGGATAAGATAACAGTGCGTGATCTTTTTCGAGCTTATTGACACTTCTCAGACGAACACAATGGAGGTGGAATAAATTAGGATTTATTGCGATACTTAGTTGATAAAAGTTTTGTTTTACTTAAAGGAAAGTGCTGAAGTTGTTAGATTTTTTATATTTAGCTTGGAGATAGATTTGTCAGGTCAGGCTACACCTGAAAAAACTTCTTGAATAAATTATCTTGACTGCGCAACAGCGAATTTTAGGCTTCATTGATGGTAGGATTCGACGGCGGGGGGTACCTTGTAGCTTGCGTGATTGGTAGATAAGTTGATGTTAGTGTCCCGGAGCGTGCACATTAGTACAATATGTATACAATGCGCGAATTTTCCCTCACTACACTACGTCGCCAAATGTTTAAGAAGTGTACCGAGGCTATATAAAAATACAGAAGACTGAGGTCTTCTGTATTTTTAAGAAATATAATACTAGGTA
>JWHW01028180.1:20338-31193 GCA_000931545.1 Papilio glaucus | reverse complement strand
GCCTATGGACACCTGCAACACCAGTGGAACTGCAAATGCGTTGCCGGCCTTTAAGAAAAAGATAAGCTCGCTTTTTGAAGGACCCTAAGTCGTCGTGTTGTTACGGGTGTGTGGATAGCGGCAGTACGAGCTTGGCATCGGATGAAAATATGGTGATTTTAAGTCATAACACAGTGCAGTAATAAATACTGATTTTTTTTTCGACACGTTAATTAATAAACATGATTATACTTTTTCCCTCCGGTGCACGAAAACAGAATGGAGAATAATTGGTGAGCGAGTGGTCGTACCTGGCGCTGTGTACCTATGCAGATTTGTTGGGAAACTTTAATAAAGTTATTCAGGCGTCGCGGTCGCTCGCACGGTGCGGTCGGCGATGACAAGACCATTAAAATTCAAACCTTATCCGCGTATAAATGTTTACAAAAACCTTACTAACTACTACTAACCTTACTACTAACTTAAGATTAAACTAAACTCTCTTTACATTTAACGGTAACTTAAATATTAAGCAGACAAGGGTTTCTTAAAAAAATTACGTTATAATATACACATATTCATAGTTAATACATACGTCGGGGCTGCCTGTTAGATTTCAACGACTACTAGGGAGACGGCGCCATGAAACAAACTATTGCGCTTACTAAAAAAATAAGTAAGTAGCAAGGCCAAAAAAAACACAGGCAGAAGTGAAGTGTAAATTCAGTTTAATAATAAATAATCAACAGAAAACCCTTGTATCTTAACAATAAAATTCAAAATTGATTACCAAAAAAAAATGAAAAAAAAAAATCGTCGAAACTGTTCCAAATTCAAACATCTTCCGATCGCGTCGCCCGATCACACTTTACGTAACGCTCTCGTCGCATTCACCAGCTTACTCTCCAAGTCAAGCGTGCCTAAAGAAGTTTTATCTTCAATAATATAGTAAGTATACGTTTCTTACTCACGCTCGTAACCCAGAGGTGTAGACAGAGATTAAGGATTTGGCATGATCCTGGCACATCTATGCATATATACTCTCGTCGGTAACGGCTTTGTCATGCAATGTTTTATCTATTCAATGCTGCAGAGAAATTAATAGATATATAATGTGAGACTCGCAAATCAGAATAGACTCAACAATTAATATGGACGAATAAAATAGTTTCAATCGAAGTTTAATCCCTCGTTACTCTAGAATAAAGTCAATTTTCATTAAGTCATCTAACTCGAGTTTGTAAATGAGCGGGAAACGAGTTGAATAATCAATCTGCAGCAGTACGGAGCTGGCGGTAACTCGACTACTTTAACGTCGTTATCGTTAGCAAAAGGGTTGAGAGCTGCAAGCCCGAAACCAATTTAAAGTTTCCTAACGTGGGCACAATGCCCCCTGTCCTCTGTCATCCTTAAATACTTTATTTTTAAATTATCTACGTGTTTAATCATATTCAAAATAAGACTATTGTATGTATGTATTTGCCATTTCATACAGCACGTAATATCTTAATTTGTTTAAACATCTAATACGACCAGTTATATGTCGTAAGTCTCCTTAGCTCATTATCAACCTTTTTATATAAAAGAATCACTAATATAAAATAGCGTAATGGTGTAACGTTGTTCATCATACTTCTTTATTATAAATAATATTATTTTAGTGTATTTTCAGATATTGTTTACAACAAATAACGGGTACACGGAAGCATCTTAAATTCAAATCAATTTTGTAGGCACGAGATGCCGAACCCTAAACAATTTTTGTCTTCATCGATTCTTACGACACCTTTGAGACACGGAGCGATAAATTCGTATATCTATGTAATGGGCATGAGATATGAGTAATGGAACTTCACGAGTACATATCTAAGAAGTAATGTATCAAATGTTCGACCGGTCACACAAATCTTAGTTCTGGACTAAGTAATGAAGGTAAAGGTACCTCTGACGACGCCAAAACGCTTACACGTTACACGATGTTATTATTTTCATTATTTTAGTTTGTACGGAGGAGGAATCGCCCCAGGGTGCATGCTGGCGTCCAATAAACTAGTTAATGACGCCGTCTTTACTTGAATACACGACAGGGGCGCCACCCTCGTCCAAAATTGACAGTTATTCCAAAATGGCCTCTCCAAATGAAGATTTACGGCGCAGAGTTGCTCCATGAAATATGTAACGAGGACCGCCGCCCCCGCTCAACAGAGTCTACAGCGATGAGGGTCTTTTGACATTAGCTCTATTTCTCTTTGACAATAACAAAAGGAAAATTATAATTGGATTCACATTAGCTAGTAACGCACTGTCTGAACATAGCGGTCAAAAACAGGTCGCGATGCTGCCACCTTAAAGGTAGCCAAATGATCAATTGTTACTCGTACATTGATATCATTTTTGTATAGAAATAGACAAAAATGCAAGCGGCTTACCTGATGTTAAGTGCCACCATCAATAAGAGTACAATGTCTAGACGTTACATTTGAAATGCAAATATAACATTTTTCAATCAATTATATCATAATAAGAAAAGCAATACTAAGTCTTAACAAACAATAATAATAATAATATTGGTTATCGTAATTTAAAAACATCTCAACCCCGTAAAAAGACATTATTCGTGGGAACCGCGTTGCTGGAAGTGAAAGTGGAAGACGAAGTTGGGAGAAGACCAGAAGGAGAAAGCAAGGAGATAAGGTTCTGCCACTTCACTCATCAGAAGAAACGCACTAGGGTAAAAATATCTTGGTACTATTACCACGACTATTTATGTAATGTGCCGTAAAATGCCGTTATAGAGGTCAGGTAGCCGTGTCATATCCGGGCTGGAAGGACCACTAATTTATTTTAAAAAATTAAACAGTGCAAAGGAGGAAGACTAAAGGAAAACCACAGATTATCAATATTAAAACTATAGATTAGAATTGTAAGTTCACTATGTGTTGAACAGTTTTATTAAATTTGACGTTAAATCCATCACATTCCGTTCACGTATCAATGTTTCATAGAATTGTTCATTGTATTGATTATCTTTGTACCAATGAATATTTTACAAGATAATAACTTGCTCATCAAATTGAATGGTCGATTTAGTTATATCTAACGTACATCTTGTTCAATCAGTCGTTATAACAATCCATTAGACGATATCAATCAATTGTAATTGATAGATATCCTAATAATAAATTAACTTAGCCCTCGCTTAGCAATCAATTCGAAAATCAATTATTCTTGAATAGAACACATGTCTATCAAAATTTAATTCAATTAATTAATCTCTTTGCAACCGAAACCAAGCAAAAGTTACAAATTATTAATTACATATAACGAACAACAGAAACAAGTGTGTTAGCATCAAGACTCGATCTCGTAAACATATGTTATTGCATCATCTTAACTATTTGCTTAACAGTATGCTATTTTATCGTACATAACTTTAATGTCAGTGGAACATATGTATGGGATTCTATTTGAGATCTTCAGATGTATCTATACGCTATATATCTAGCTAAAGTTATACATATGTTTTAATAACATCTACTACGTCAAAGCTAGACGTTTCTAGTCAGATATAAATTGAATTATTAGACACGCACTTGATTCGAAATTGCCTTCGGCACAACACCACCCCACCGCGCACTAGACCCTATTCAAATATAACTGAATGCGAGGCACTGGGCTGACACACTGACCCCATTGTTAGAACCCTCGCGTAATGTAATAAACTATAACAATTACTAAGTTTTTCGATTACTGCGCCATCTGCACGCATAATGCATCGACGACTTTTGCACCCCAACTTATCTGTTGTAATTTATCGATCAAGACGCTACACTACAATTGCGGTAATATTATATTCTGTAACTCCATATGTATAGCCGAGCCATGCCCGGCCCAGCCATGCCAGCCATGCCACGCCACGCCAGGCCAGAGCCGAGCCATGCCACGCCAGAGCTTATTCTACAGTAGCGCCATTGTAGTCAATATTGTAAAGTATAGGCAATTAATAAACATAGTCATAATGTCATATATATAAGTAATTTTCAAGTGATGTAAAATATATAATTTAGGCATTTTTTTTATTTAAAGTGAACAAAAGCTCTGTTAGGCCCTGTAAAGCGTATCAAAGTGCTGGAACAGTAATAAAAGTATTTTAATGCAATATTCAATTCTGACAGTTTTATCGTCAGCTTAAATCACAGGCTTCGTAACTCCAGATACAATTTTTACAAGCACAAAAAACGTCATCAATTTTTTATGAAGATTTTTTTATGTAACATTCAAATATCTATAAGAAAAAATATATATGTTATTACGTAAAATAAATGATGAAAAATCGCAGCCGGTGTATACAAATAGAGTTAGAGACTAAAAAAAAAACATTTTTTAGTCGATACGAGTTTTGCAAAAAAGTTAAGTAAGTGAACAACACAATCTCTTTTGGATTTACAAAATGTTATTAAGTCAAATTGAAAGAGAATGGCGTTTCTACTCTCATGTACACAGACTTCTTCGTTCCTGCAACAGTGGAGAGGTTAGATCGGAAATGTGCTTTGGCCAAGAAAACCAGCATAAAACAAAATTTTAGGCTTTTCATTGCATTATTTTTATTATTATTTATAACGTTAATCTGCTCTAGAAATGACAAATTTGTATATGGATTTTATTATAATTGAATTTTGACTTTTGTAATTTTATCTGAAATAAATGATTTATTATTATTATTATTACGTTCGCCCTATTCATGTGTGTATTCTTCACCAACGTCTATATTATAATAACAATACGAACAAATCAAAAACAGTAAGTAAATTGATTTTGACGAAAATTCATAAATATTAAAATTACATTTGCATGTGCGGTGACCAATCGTTTGTAAAGGGCTGACGTCCTGCGGCCGCTGTCCGTTTCGTTAGGGAATGTTTTCCGAGCTGTGATTATTCCGGCGCGCTGCTGCGCTCCACCGCCAGATATGTATTCAATAACGATTCCCCGCAAAATGCAATCCGTTTTTAGATATAGAAGTTAATTGAGTTTCAGTCGAAATTTTAAGCGGAAATTGTTTTTATTTGCAGCCGGTGTCAGCTATTGAATGAAAGGGTTTAAAATACAGCAGAGTATTGCGATATCCATACATAGATGAAAATATCAATAGACCAGTTTATTGTAACGGACTGCGTCGATTTTTGATGACGATTATTGTTACAGCTCGTGTTACAGCGTCTTTTAAACTTCTAACAGTAATCTAAAAACGCAATGGCTACGGTGCGGACTGCGAAACATGCCCAACATGTTCGTGGGTCCGAATCCACCATTCGACTATTGTCATTAACCCTTTTCAACCAAGTTTAAGTTTGGTTTGGAATGTTTAAAAGAAATATTAGTAAATTGTTTCGATAATCTACTAATATTTCATATACATGCGCGATGGAGTTTGGCGACAGGCAGGCGGAAGGCCGTAAAAAACTGTAGACAAAACCTATTACAGTATGGACTAGTAGTACTGTGGCGACCCCACATAACAATGGGAAAAGGGCTGGAAGAGAAAGAAGTTTTATTTAAAAACACTAAGCTCATTAATAAAATTTCGTAATCATTGTGTTTTAATAATTTCACACTAACGCCTGTTGCATTACATTAGTTAACATACAATTAAACGCATTTGCTATTTATTTACAGCAGACTTTGTACATACTACGGTATTACATACATACCGACGTACAGACGGAGGCAACCATCGCCGTATTAAACATTCCCAGCCATGCTGTGCGGTCAATAACAGAGCCGCGGTTTTAATATACATACAATTACGACGCTTTAGTAGAAGCGCTTAGCCGTGACCTTTACTGCAAGTAGATATAAGAACGCGTTGCCGACAGAATATTTATTATATTAAGTAAATTGTTAAAGAACTTTCATCAGAAAGTATGAAGAGAATTTATTACTCATCCGAGTGCATCATTGGTATGCTTCCAAATATTGAGACGTCAGATCAAATGACACAGGGCAACGAATCTAGTTTATTAAAATCTTACGGAACACCAGCATGAGGGTAGATGTAAAACGTTCAGTTCGCAAAAGCAAAGTTAATACGTAACAAAACAAATTAATCAAGTCGAGTTGACACGTCATGCATATTCAGTTGTTTGCCGCAATCAATCAATTCGATGCTGATTCAATGCCTTGTGGCAAGCTTGTGACGTTTCGCCGCCTTGTAATACCGTTATTTTTAACAGATTACAAAAAAGTTCCAACGGTATTACTTGACGTTTAAAACCAGTTAATCTATGGAAATACGAGGATATTCCGTAATGTAATAGGATTAGGGATTTCTATTTGGAACTAATGAGTAATAATCATACTCATTAGTTCCAAATAGAAATCCCTGACAATATTTAATAATAGGGAAATCATTAGGATATCTTGCAAGGATTGTAGCCAAATATTTTCACTACACAATATACTATACACACTATTATGCTTATAACAATCATTCAAGGCTCAGGCCTCAAGAGGTATTGTCACGAAGGTTGACAGGAGTGAAAACTGAGTCACCATCCTTTGACAAGTGCAAGACTCTTGCAGTCTAAAGTCAGCTACGCAACTTCAGTTCAATGCAGTGCTCATGCATCCGGCAAACCGGAAACGTGAGCGGCAACAATTATAATTTCGAATAACAACACTTGACTTTACATAAAAAGTTTCTTAGCCTGCCTAATATTATAAATGATTTGTGTTAAAGTAAAGGCAACCCTATAAACTGGGTCAGCGGCGGCGCAACTCCACAGGCAATATCCGGTGCGTGACAGCCTCACTTCCTTTCCTCAAGACCCCGAATAATGTAATGCGTAACGATTTCCTACACAATTATCGATACAAAGCGCAAGGCTCTGTGAGCGAAGGTGTTCAACTGCTAAATAGGCTATATAAGTCATTAGTTAATTAACACGTCTGTGCGTATGTTATAAAAGCAATTATGAGCAATTTTTGGCACGGTTATTCCTAATCTTCAATCAGGAATGATGGTACTTTAATGACGGGCGTGAGGGAGAGTTTATATATATACATATATACACTAGCTACTCGCCCCGGCTTCACACGGGTAGCACTAAAAAAACTATCTTATCTTTAATTTGGACGAAATTACACATAGTGACCAAATTTCAAAGTATACAATATTTAGGTATTTTTTGTACATTTAGGGTTAGATTATTGGAGTTTTAGTAAGGATCCCTAAATTTTTTGAAAATATAATATAGCCTATGTCATCCGCGGATAATGCAGCTTCCCAACAGTCATTTTTCAAATCGGTTCAGTAGTTTGGGAGCCTATTCAATGCAAACAAACAAACAATCAAATCTTTCCTCTTTATAATATTGTATAGAATAGTAATCTGCAACAGCTTCGCCCGGGTAGCACTAGTTATGTTATCCGATCGCTATCAAATTTCACAGGATCACCCGCCGCCCAAAGGCTATTAGGTTAAAGATGAAGTTCTTAGAAGAAATCGGGCTATAAGCTGTCTAGTGGTTATATACTCTTTGACTGGGACAATCTGAACTTTTCTTCCAAATTTAATTGAAATCGATTGAGCCGTTTCGGAGTCTTTAGGTAACATACATACGAGTCGATGCATATAGAAGAAAGTATACATACTGGTAGAGGTGGAGATTCAATCTATTTATTTATAAAATCTTATCTTTAACTTGGGTCACAGTGGCTGCGTTACATGTCAGACAGTAATAAACTTATGGCCTGAGTCATGAGACCACCAACGTCATGGTACGTATGTCAAGCAAAACAAGGTAGATATAAATGTAACTAAGATGTAAGAACAAGTATCTACATATTTTCTTCTATATTCATGTATTATATATTCATATATTATTCTGTACGGCATTTCATCTGCGGGAAGTTCGACAGCCTTGGAGGCAATTCGAATTTTATATATATATTATCATATAATATGAATTCATCGCCGTGCCAACGAGGACAACGTACGCATCTGTGATGTCTTCCAGGAGGATTTGGCGAACCGAAATCTTACTGCTTTTATTATCTTTGACATATCTTTTATATCTTCGTTAAGCCACAGTAATTGTGAGGTATTCACGTACATTGTAAAAACACAAGTTTTATAAAACATTACATGCAATTTTATATCAAACAGTTTTCCGTTCCAAAATATACGACTATTGAAAAGGCGATGTTGGCTACGGGATTTCACTTATCATACAAAATACTGAAATATTTACACCACAACTAGTCGGTACCTATTCTAGGCGAATCTTCACCTTGAAGATACAATAGAAAACTAGAACATTTACTTTAATTGGATTTCCTTCCCCATCTCTCCCCAACCGCACAATGTAGGCTAAGTGCAAACTCCAGTTAAAATTTTAGGGAAATTACGTGTCTCGAATGCTGGCTTGTTATCGTTGAAGGCGGAATGAGAGGGCTTATCAATTTGATCACGTAAATACAATAAATTGAAACTTTATCCAACAACTTTAAATTCTGGGACGTGATTTTTGTGTTATATATTTGGTTTTGAACTAGAAAATGTTTATTAAAGCTTCTGGAGAATTAACTGGACGTATAGCTCTGATTAGGGACAGTATTCACTACCCGTAACAGAAATCCGACGATGGACAACTACGGATCGTTTACGATAGGCCATCAATAAATTGATCAGTGAGAATTTTGAATACTGGCAACCTTCCCAAGGTTGTATATAATCTGTGGTCTACTACCACGTGAGAATTGATGTTACGACAAGGGTTGTAAAACAGTTACATTTGAAAGTGGGAAAAAAACGTTCGGTGACTTAGTTTGCGAGCGTGGAGTTAAAGTGAAGAAGTTAAAGCGATACGTGACAGTAAAGTGTTGATGTGTCAAGCCATTCAAGTTTGGATTGCGAGCTGGCCCAGTTCTCACGCTTCATAAAACAATTTATAGCGTTATTTTACGAGTGACAATGTTAACGGTGCACGTTTTACGATTTATTTTTAATTTTTTTATAAAAGATCCGCTCTTTTTATTGAATACCCTTCACTTCAACCGTTAGAAGGGCAATATAATACACAATAGCAAAGGGGATTTGATAGCCTATTTACTTGACAATTCTACTACATAGTATATATAAATAAGGCGCTCTCGCCTGCGTGTTTCATACAAAGTTTCGAAGCGAATAAAGTATGTTTGCGAGCGTGGCGAATACTGTACGACCGAGCAGGTACGTATAATTGTAATTGTTTAGTAAGCTCCATACACAACATACCGTATTGCGCGCGATAGCAGATTGTCACACGTGATCAATTCAAGCAACAATAATGCCGTACTATGTGCTGCTTAGCCAATTTCGCGATTGTAATAGAGAACAAACTAGCTGTTCAAAGAAAAAAAGCGTGATCCGTTTGTTTATTTTATTTGTTCACTGGTTCTAAGAGCGTATCTCTCAAGGAATAGTTGTAAATTGGTGTTTTTTTATGAGATTTAAATTATCTTAAGAATGTTGTCAGATAAATAAACGTGCTTTATTTAAAACCCTGAAACTTTCCATAGGTTACTACATCTCTGTAGCGTATGTCTCATGAATACTTTGTATTCTATTTTGGTACGTATAAGTTATAATAACTGTAGATAAACAACTGTAAAGAAATGAAAACGATGTTCAGATAATTCAAATGGAGTGAGCCGTCTGCGCGCGGCACTTGACTCTGCCCACCCCCCGCGAACATGCGCTTTATCCACAACATCCATAGTGTAATAACAAAATGAGAAAATCCATCACCCCCTTTGTTTACTTTAATTTAAAAACGTTATCTAATCATTACCAAAGTAAACGAAATCCTTTATAGTGTATGGTGCTACATTATTCTTTTAAAATTAACAAAATGGTGAGAAAAGAAAAAAAGATTATAATAATGAACAAATATCGTATAAAAATAATGTTTACATTTTTGTAAGTCAATGGCAAGATTAAGATTAAAGCTTGTTCAAGGAAAAGTCAGTCAAACAATTTATGATTGTTACATTAATTTAATTTAGTTAAAGATATAGATAATTTAATTAAAGACTCATCAACACTAAACATTAAAGATAAGTAATACTATATTATTTAATAATAATACCATATTATTTAATAATAATAAGAAAAATAAATATAGCTCTAATGAAAAAATTATTCAAATCGATTCCGTAGTCTCAAAGTTTATCCATTACTATCCAATCTTAGCAAATCTATAAATTCAAAAAAAAAACATATTTATAACAAAAAATTGTGAGCTCGTCAATGCCAATTATGGTGGGTAATTTCCCCCATTACAGCGTACAAACAACACCACAATCCACTCAAACTTAACACACCCCATAAACCGGCTTAAAGTAGTAAAAATGGATTGCAATTTTATTAATACAAAACACGTAACTATAATAATGTGTAATCGATTTATAGTGTCATAGTAATTGACGAATCATCAGAGAGCAACATCCTCTTTACTCCGATCGCCATCCTGTGCTACGCGTGTCAATTATCGCACAACCCACCCATGATGGCGACGAACAAACGAATAAATAATTTCTCATTAACATCATTAATCAGTGTGGTACATACACTCTGTGGTGGGGGCTGTGGTATATACTATGGAGTGGGGGGCGGGGGCCGCACAGGCAGTCTGAAAGCTACCTACGTTGAGTGCGGACGTCGAACTAGTGCTGTTATTTTACTTGCTGTTAGTAACAAATAATTGTTTATTAAACAGACTCTTTTCTGACACAGTACATAACAATAAGTATGAAATAAATATAAGATTGAATGAAGAATCTTATATTTATATAGTTTAACAGTGGTAGAGCCCGCAACAACAACATCTCTTGC
>JWHW01028180.1:0-16205 GCA_000931545.1 Papilio glaucus | reverse complement strand
ATTTGAAAAAGAATCACGCTGTATATAAACTTTTATTACACAACAACAAATAAAAACTTTCGAACAAAACAAATTAAGTGAAGATTCTTTTCGAAAACTAGTAATAACTTTTAAAGTTTACGAAGTTCATGCTTCGAAGGAAGTAGGGCACGGCGTCGCGAGTCCACAGGGCAATATCCGGTGCGTGACATCGCCACTTCCGGCCCGTGAGAGCCTGCACGGCGCAGGTTAGTGCTACTTCCGCCTGCACCGACGACACGGGGGAAAAGTTCATTCGTTACATTTACATAACAACACAACGACAATAAATTATTATAAGTAGATATGAACTTTAATGTCGACTGTTGAGGTAAATTACTCAAATAACATCGCTTCGTTTAATTCTATAAGAATGAGACCACAGCAATTTTTATATTGTCACTAATTCAACAGTGGTAGAGCCCGCAACAACAACATCTGTTGCAGGAATGGGCAGGCTCGACCGGTGGAATACCACGACTTCACAGTTACTGTGAAGTCGTGGTATTCCACCGGTCGAGCTTTACTGCTCGAGCGTTTACTGTAAACAGACGTGAAGTAGTATTCTGCGTTTCGTTTGATGAATGAGGTGCTGGAGGGCGAATTTCAGTCCTCTTCCCTTTCCCATCCTTTCCTTATAAAGATAGGATAGGAAAGTGAAGAAGATTGGACGGGGTCGGGATGGATGGGGAAAAGGAAATATCCTAAATCCTGTCTATCCCCTCCTCTGTACATTAAAGGTAGGCAACGCATCTACGACTCGAAATTGCTTGTTTTCGATCGAATTTGCTTGTTGTGAATGCCTATGGGTAGCTGTGTCTTAATATAAGAACACCCGCTTGCTCGTTTGCCTCCTTGGTCCGTAAATAAACCAATCTACTCTCGATTCAACATTAAACAGTGGTAGAGCCCCATATCGATTTACTATTTCATATAAATTGAACGACTCGACTTGTCTTCGCGTGAATAACGTGGTACCCCCCCTTAAAGAAACTTGGATTAGTATCCGTCTATATGGTTTAGTAATCCGTCTGGTGAAAAGACAGTTGTAATTGTAACCCTTTTTCGGAATAAAACGATATTGTTTTTTTTTTTAAACAAGCATATTACAACGAAATGCTCACCCTCAAGAATGTCAACAGGCTAATACTTATAATAAAAAGCGATAATTGATCGGTATCTGTCCCGATCGGATTAAAAATACGTGAAATTTTATTTTCTTAAGTATCCTTTAAGTTAAAAATGTTAATGTAATGTAAAAGTAAGCGGTATTGACCGTTTTTACGAGAGGATCAAGTAATAAAGGATAATTAGCAAGCAATGGAATCCAAACAACTTAATTTCAGTGAGCGAGCAACAAGTAGCGTCTTTGCCGGTGAAACGATCTTGTCGGCGCTTCGCGGCGCGCCTTAGAGAACGATAAAAAAAAACTTTTTTCTCCTTTTCAAGTTCCTTTTTACGCATTTAGTTCACCTTTCTTGATCACAGTTATTTGGATATTTATTAAAATGTTAATAGCTTTTTAACCTACCGAGTATCAGGACTGTGTAATAGCAAGGTTGTGGTTTTTAATTACTAGATAACTAAACATTGTGTATTCCCAGTAGTGTTTTTACTAATTACTTTCTGGATTAGTTTAGCCCAATTATATCAAAAAGGGCTAAACAAGATTAATATGTTGATACTCTATTTTGCCCCAAAAGTAATTTACAATATTTCTCGTCTACATTAAGTCGTCACATTTGGATAAATTGAAATGTCAGAACTTGATAAATGAGAATCATAAAGACAAAATGTTTATTTTCAATAACACATCAATCATACTATATTATTTTAATTTCAATAAAAGCGTCTTTCTAAAGTAAGTAGCGTTTCCGTCAGCTTCTAAATGTCATAACAAAATTGAACATAAAACAAATTATAGAGTAGTCTAGTAGAATGTCTAGGCATAGAGAAAAGCATTTTCAATTCAGTCATCGGTTTTTAATTTGTCCTTAAATTGAACAATTAATACTAAAAATAATAGAGTTTTTAGCTGTGTATTTTATCATCACATTTCTTTTAAACTTAAAACTCTATCAATAGTTATAAAGTAAACAATACTTCATTACAAATCAACATTTGTTAAGGCAATATTAAACAAAAATGAACTTTATGATTATACAAGTGTATTACTAAATTCCCGTGAAAAGCTGAAACAAAATTGATCTGATAATATTTGATTTACATCAAAATATACTAAAAGCTTTACATAAAAAAAATATTTGAAGCCGGCGGCATCATCCACTTCATTTAGAATGGATTGAATCAGGATTCTCTGCAAATTATTTTATTTTTTTCATGATCTTCATATTCTTTAGATATTTTTTTACGAAAAAATGTGATGTCATTATTCATGAGGACAGATGAAAAGCTTCGTTCCTTTTATTTTAAGAATTATTACGCACAGATTTCGTCGTTTTAAAAGCGCGTATAGTCCAATGTTTAAGGGTACGGACTTCCGATCATGAGGACGTGGGTTCGTCCACCATATCATAACGAAAGCTTTTAAGATAATTTGAAATGTTTAAAAGAAATATTAGTAAATTATTGCAAAAAAATCTACTAATATTTTATTTAAAAAAACATATCCCGACGGTCTGAATTTTTACTTAAATTAAACGCCCCCGAGCGTTACCGTCCAGTATCAACTAGGAAAATATTCGTTGATAAATTCTGCCAAAGATTCACTCCACTATGATTACGTTTTAATTTTATGTTCATAAATAACTAGAGTATTTATAAGTGTCATTGAAAAAAATCATCGCAGACCAGTCTGCGTTCAGAGTATTACGATTCGTGGGCTTTTAATTGCAACGAATTTTAATCAAACCATAGGCACGGACCCGCGCTCAAGACCTATCGAGTTCTGACACTAGATTACTGTGGACCGATTTTATTTGTACAGACCATAATACTTCTACTATTAAAAAGTTAAGGAATTTTATCCATTATCCAAGATCTTAGCTCCGATTTGCACTGCGCATCATACGCCACGGGGTCCGCGTTAACACTAAGAAAATTAAAGCTCGTGAAACACTACCCGTTTCATCAAACATATCAATTCCAAACGCGGAAGAGAGTAAAGCTAAACTAAAAACTAAAGCCATACACCATTGAATGAGTTTCATACAGTGAACGAATAAAACATAGAAGAATAACATCAACAAAATGCTCTATCGCCGTTTGTTTTCTTTAAACAGCTAATTTGTTCTCCATTACCATCGCAAAGTAATGATTGGCTCTGTTATCAACGCTCGTCGCTAATTGGCTAAGCGGCACATAGTAATAACGGCATTATTGGTGCATTGTATTGATCACGTGTGACAATCTGCTGGCTGCAACAGCTGTCAAAGAAAACTCCTCTCAATGTCCACACTTATCCGTCATGAAAGAAGTAAAATCGTGCGCGGTACGGTTTATAAGTCCCGCCTATCACATTCACTGGACAACAATGAATACATCGCACATATTCTACGAGGCTTTTCACACTCTCTGCCTACCGACGGTGCGGCAAGGCAGTGTGAAAACGCTTTACATCGACGCACGCATCACAGAGCACTTTGATAGCTTATATCAGACGTGCCGCGCCCGTAGAGCCCGGAAACCAATGCTCGACCCTAGTCCCGGTACGCTGAGCTTTGTGGTACGGACAGATGAATATAAGTCGGCTGAAAGATTTATGGTTACAGTTACAGTTTCAACGCGTAAAAGGGACTGAAAAATATCTATTTTATTATAACGCATAGCACGCGCAGATAAATATCCCTTTACCCTTAATATTCTGATGCTTATAAAGTTAAAAAAAATCATTTGCCCATAGAATTATGATCAAAGATAGAAACTGGTGACAAAATTTACTTATTTATTGAAGAAAATCTACAGGTTTTTATGTCTACGCACAGAATTACGTTAAATAAATCCATTACAAGATTACGTTCCACCGAATGTTCTTCGCCTATATAGTGCTAAACACTAACCTTATTTATCTGAAAAGATGTGATAGCAAATGGTTGATATCTCTGTGTATCTATGATTATAATGTTGGTATTACTTTAGTACATTTGAATGTTTAATAAAAATATTTACTGAGCCATTTGTCGTGTAATTCCGCAAACGTCCGCAGGCATTGTGGCGACGTGGACGTCCGCAATACGTCCGGCGTCCCCCGGGGACCGCACACGCAATAGCAGGCGTTAAGTGTGGTGACTCGAGTCTCGCTCCGTCCGCAAGAGATGCATAGCTACTATTTGAATATCAAACACCTCTTTATCAAAAGTAATCATTATTTTTTCATGTAACATTATTTTAAATATTAGTCACATTATTATGTAATTCTATGTAAATATATAATAATTTTTACACCCAAAACTCCTTGGGAAATTTGGATCACTTACAAGATAAAATTTCAGTACATAGTACAAAACGAAATATCAACTCGTCTATCCATTTAAATCTCAAAAGGATTCGGATCTCTAGTACTTAAAAAAATACTAGATTAAGAAACATGTGGCACAACGGGCTCCAACCCGCCTCCCTGACTAAGCGTCCTCGTGCGATGCACAGCTTTACAACATGGAATAAAACATGTCACGGAATAAAATATTTAAAGAACTCTTCGGTTCCGAGCTAAGATCACACTTCAAGTGGCAACCTTTTCAAATATAAATTGAAAAGTTCAAATACATTGCACGAACAATTTGTAGAATTAAACTATTTAAACAAAGGAAGGCAGAGAGATGGCGTAATGACTTTGTTGAGGTTTACGCAGAAGAACAATGATAATCGTAGTTCAGGTTCGTAAGAAATTTAATTTACAACACTTAGTCAATCCAATCCCGTAATATGAATACAGTAACGGCTCGAGTCTAGGCTCCCGAGGGAGTTGCTCTAGTTAAAGAGGTTTAGGCTAGGCGCCTTCTGCGCTCTGCCAACTCCAGCCCGGTGTAACTGTAGACCTCCTCCAGGCAAACAGTGGCAATGTGGTTATTGTTACAGCTAGGTCTTGACACACACGTACAACTTGCACGTTCTGCTGTACGGAAATCGCGTTGCGCCGATAACGTGCTTCGATGATTTAATTCCTCAAAAACAACTTAATCGAAAGTAAGTCACAGGTAAGTAGTATGATAAACATTGTGCCTAGTACAAACAATACTTAATCCTAAGTATATAAGCACAATTCTATATACTCTGCGGAATCTCGTAAAATAAACTTGAAAAACACAGTAGAGATGTATTTTAACGAAACAGGAAAAAGGATAAAGCTTCGAGCACGAGAATCGGAAGCACCGTTCCGTGTTCTTCCGGTACGATACGTGGCGATCGTTAAAACAAACTGCAGATAAGTCACAATAGATTCGCACAGAAAATATCAGAATCTATTGGAAAGAATGATTTTAAGCTAGTAAATGTCTGTATTTTTAGCTCGCTTTGAGGATACTGAGATTTGGAGAAAGATGTCTAGCTATATTTAATGAAAGTCATTGTAGAGAGGCGATATCGTAGTCGACACCGTCATGTATGTTTTCATTATTACGGACAACTTCGGAAACTGAAGGTACTGTAAGATGTAACTACATACTACATAAAAAAAATCCTTTTTATCGTTTTTGCACGCGGAAATGAGTGCATTCAGAACCTATGGAACAAAAACTTTAAATAAACGCTTTATCCTAAAAAAATGTTTAATTTCAAAGTTACATTTTGTATATTGCATGAATATCTAGAGGAGAGGAGGAGTTGGCGTCGGGCTGGCGGCCGGCTACGGTCTACTACTACTACGGTCACGCAGATGATGATTATCAGTTCTGTATAAGATAAACTATATCTTCATAGAATTGACTCAAAAAGAACTGGGGTGCAGCTATACGCTTGTTAAACGACGCTAAATTGTCGCGCGTATCAACTTTGCCCAGCTTCATTGTAATATCCGGCCGGTAATGTCGTTTCACTTTCAAACTGGACCGGAATGTCGCGGCTAGTAACTGGATATTTCGGGGTATTATAATTGGAAGGCCGTAGGGCTGGCGGCCGTCGCGCACAAATGTTATCAACATAACCATAAAATTTCCTCCCCCTTTGTAATAGCGTCGTCGTCGGCAAAACAATAGCCGGATTAAATTCACTTCATTTGGTTAGCTAGACTTAAGTATATTTAAATTAGGAACACGTTTACCGCCTTTAGTACAAATAACTTGACTGACGCAAAGTTGTGAAAAAAGTATTGTGAATGACCCTTCACAAACTGTATGTGTGTGTGCTTGTTTGATTTTTTCTGGCGTTATGAAGAGAGTGAAAATCACAATCAAAGATTCCATCACATAGATTAATAGAAGCTAATAAAATTGTTTTTTAAAAATGTTTTTAGAACATATAGGTACTACCTTCAAAAATAGGGCACCGTGGTTTATTTTATAAAAGTATATTTTTTATTGTAAAAAAATTATAAGGAATCTTGGAACCAACAAATACAAAAACATTTGGCTCATAAAGAACAGAAAGACATTTCAAAAAAGGATTCAAGTGTAATAAAAAATCTTAACAAAGATATAATAAAAACCGTAAAGAAACAAAACAATAAAGAATTTGATAGCAATTTATCAAACTTTGCTTTGTAAATTAAGTTATTATGATCTACTCTTTGATGGTTAGTTTCTCACAAACATCAAGCCAGCACAACGGTTGTTGGATGTACAGTATGAGACAATTTATAGAGACACTTGCAATAATTCATCGTGTAGGACGAGCGCTGTAAATCTTTATCTGGAGTCATATCCGTCTGTGATAGTTCATCGAAACTTATATTGGAATGAACGCTGTGAACTTCAATGTTCAAGATAATTTTCCAGACATATAGTCATATAAAATTCCATAAAATATACAGATCTGTCTAAGTAATACACAGGTACCAACAAGCAACAATTGAATAACAAACGTGACGCCCACGCTCGTAATATAATCAAAAAACTCAATTGAAAAATATGACCAAATTGTAATGGTTACAGTGAAAAACATCGTCAATGAAATAGTGACGAGCAGAATTAGAAGATATTACTACAATTTCACAGTTAAATAACTTGTTTAGAGTAAGATTAATAAGAAAAGTGTTGATTAAGTTCAGGTCACTAGATGCGGTTGCAGATGAGGTTCCCAACATGCTCGATGCACGTCTAAGCATCCGTTCAGAAACTGTATGTCCAATAGTGGACTTCGCAACGCTTATATATGAATAGCATTGCACTATTATTTGGTTACAATATTAGATGTACAAAGCTTTGTTAGCATTTCGTACCAATCCGTACCAATTTATCCGGTATTAAACCTTCCAAATATGTATACAAAGCATCATTTGTAAAACAAGCAACGAGTACGTTTTTTAAAGATTTATTAAAACAAATTGTGTCAAACATGGCGGATAAGAGTTAACTAAATGTCTCAATTAAAAGAAACATGTTTGGAAATTAGGGCAAGTAATTACGAATGCCCGATAGAGGAGTACGTAAAGGAATGGCGAATGATCAGCCGGGTTAATGCTGCAAAAAGTGTCGCCTTGTAATTAAGACGTCCGGTAACCGGTCGCGACCGGTATAATCCGGTCGGGTGGATTGAAAACCGGCTCAATATTATCGCCGGTAAGGACGTCTAAATTACAGGTACTAATGTAATCCAACACGCATTTCACTTCTAGAACTATTATTGTCGAGGGCTGATGTTGAATGTTTAAATGACCCTTATTCCTAGACGATCAGGATTATATTGGATTTTTTTCTGCTTAAAACAACGTGTTACTATCAATACAGGAGGAGCGCTACAATACGCATGACTCAACAAAACTGCCGACCCATTGTTACGTAACTAACCTTTCTGTGATCATATAATAGTAATAATATGCGCTCACGCCCGTAACCCAGAGGGGTAGGCAGAGATCACGGATTTCCATTTGGCACGATCCTGGCACACCTCTCTCGCTTCTTATACATTCATTTTCAATGACTTGAAAATTAAGCTTTGTTCATTAAAATTCTATTATCTACGTTTTAAGAAGAGTCCAATATCTTCTTTTTCTTTTTCATTTTATAAACACGATGTAAATTGTGTGGACTCCGTCAACTTACAAACATGTTAACACCGAGTACGTATTTTCTTTTAAGAATTATGTGACAATAAAATGGTACTTGAAGTCTTTCAAGGCTTTACGTCCCGGTCTAGACAAAGCAATCTCGGCAATGTTTGTTAGTACATCTTATCACAACGTTATTGAACTTTTGTTATACCGGCGTTGCGGTAATAGCTGAGTCTTAAGATAAACAAGGCATCAGGCTTTTGCCTTGTTTGCCTCTCCCACATAATTGGACGGGAATAATATCTCGTTATTTAAACAATTTCTACAATATTCTGCATAAGGTAACCTACATACTGACGATAAAGATTACTACTTAAAACTTCACGTAAAGTGGATTAAATATTAAGGGATAAATCAGTAAAATTAGATTCATCTACATGATCACAATCGTAAGATATCAATGTCGTTTACTAATAAAGACAAATTTATATGACATCTTTAATTCGAGCGGAGATACGCTCCCGGGCCCCACACCGAGACATGTCATGACACGCTCGGTGATCCGAAATCCGAAACCTACAAAAAACTGGATACCTGAGCATGCGGCAGCTGCGCGCCTCATGTTTGTTCGCGCTTCACGTCAGTCCGTCTGTTTGTATTGACATCATAATATATTTATGGCTTAAACCTATTTTGGGTACAGTTTATCGATATATCTGTTTAACTACATTGTGTTATATTGACAAGATGAACTCGGTCATATGGCGGNGAACCTAAAACTCTTTGTAGAGGAAGATTAAGCCCCTTAATTCTATGCTAAACCTCACATGAAATTATTTTACAAATTAAATTTTAATAAAATAACCTACATTTCAGCCGATATTTGCCCACTGTTGGGTACTCCTTCCGCATCGAATTGGGCGATTGACCTCATTCTCAAACTTAAATTACATTTGATAAAGAATAAAAACCTATAATTGGCATATTAATATTTAAATTTTATTTTGTTATATACGTCAATATAACTGTTTAAGGCTGCATTTCCACTAGACATGTGAGAAGATGTTTACCGAAAGATGCGTTTGTTATGAACCAATACAATCGCTTCAATCAGCCTCGCGTAGCTCCTGTCGTAACGCTTAGCGGAGCGAGGCTAGGTAAATGAAGCGATTCTATTAGTTCATAACAAATGCATCCCTCGCTACGCATCCTCGCACATCTCTGGTGAAAACGCAGCCTTAATATGGAATTATTTAATGACTTAAAATAGTATTAGAATTTATCGACAAATACATACATACAACGAAAGTCTAGTTTGTAACTTTTCCATGTAATCCGTGCTAGGAGCTGCCGACTTAGAATACATACTCGTACACATTACTATGTAGTTTTTTCCTAATTAAAGCAACAAGGATGATCGTTCTACAGTATGTCCGTGTGAACAGCAATCACATGATTGAACATCCCATGCCATATCTCGAATGCGTCAAGCAGATGTTCTGTATAACTGGGTCAATGTATTCGCCGTCGGTCGGTCGGCAGACCGCATAGCGACACCACTCGACCCGACCCAACCGATTGCCTCTCCACCAAATTGATTGGCGCAACACTCACTGCCGTCGAGCGACCGCACTGCCATCTAACGGGCTATTAAAACTTAGATTCGATTCTCAAACTGGACAGAAAATTGCTAAGTCTATACTACAAAATTTCATGTTAGGGAGAGGTGTTGCATATGTTTACTGTATTTAACTTTACAAATGAAAGTTACTGAATTATTGTGAGTTTCTCTACCTGATAACAAATCTTTCTGCTTCAATGTAACATCACTTTCTCAGTCATGTGGGGTCGGCACAGTAACATTGTAGTCCATACATAGGTTTTGGCTACAATTTTTACGGCAGGCCGCCTGACGACAACCCTCCTCGGGAAATGTATATTGTGTATTATTTTTAATTTAAAAGTGGACAGTTATACTAGAAACAGACTTACTTATACACGAATTCAAGAGCAATATGTAAAGATTAAACTTTAGTACGCTTGGTTTCATAAGCCACTCCCGAAGAACTCCAATTAATAGGGGGAAAAAAAACAAAATAATTATTAATCAACAAATAAGCTGAGAGTGAGCCTAAGGTTATGTTTGTAAAGGCAACGCTAGCTCTCAAATGCTAAGCCGACCCATCCTATTCACTCGAACAATAAAACAAACAACGCCCGGGGCCGCGCACGTGTGCTTTTATTGAATTGTAAAACAAGGGAACCTCGACATCCTCGTCGAATGTGAGCCGCCATTAACATAAAAACCATACGACATTAACCTAGGGGTTGTGATATCGATCGTGGATTTGAAACTCAAATCTACAAAAAAAAACAACATTTGGTAGAAAGACATTTCCTAATACGGTTTATAAAGTAAACTAGTTAAGTAACTAGTTAAAGTAAACTAGTTTACGGTCCGCTATATTGTACGTAGTATTTTCTAGTATATTATTTAATTACTAGAGGACATGTGGACATGTTCCCACGTGTTAATATTACAGACCGTTACGAGACTGTGTACCGGTGTACCAGTAATGTCACGACATTGAGTTAAATCTCTATATTTATACACATGTATAACATTAATATGGGGTAGACAGTGTCAGTATTTGGTATGTTATTGACAGATTTATAATAAGTATTAATAGATACCAAGGAAGGATACATATTTTAATTTAATTTAATTTATTTAACAAAAAACTATGTAGCATTAATACGCAAGTCTCAAATTGATTGATCGGATGTTTTAATTAACAAAATAATATTACAATTTTGAAATTTTCAATAACAGTTCACCCGATCGTCGAGGCTCGACTGTCGCGAACGCATGACCGGTTCGCTCCAAAAACATAATGAATACCGGGACGCGACCGACGACCGACGACCGACGGACTATGATAATATTGAAGCGACAGACTAATTAATTTAAATCGATTAATGTTATTTCAAAGAGTAATATTAGCAACAATTCAGTTTAATTGGACGAAGTTGATGGTATTTTAATATAGCCTAGCGAGCGAGACATTTACCTGAATCTGTATACATTTAAAAAATACACTACCTTACTTAAGACATCACCAATTTCACCAAAACAGTTGACATATATTTTTTTCTTTTTCTATGTATGAGCGAAAATTTTATTTGTCATAACTCTAACGTATCTAAAAATAGCTCACGATATGAGATTACCGCACACACACCCTTGGAAAGTACTGAATCTTTTAAAAATATTACAGAGTCATCGGGGGTACGTTTTTCGATCCCCGGTTCAATTTAATCTGAGTGCTCCGAGCAAACAGAGCACGCGCTCACCTGAGCCGCAAGTGAGGGAGGTTTTAATGTAATTGTCCAACAAAATATCGTTCAGTGTCAACTCTACAGCTGAGTACTGTATACCTATATAATGGCGACTGTCTGATGGATCTCTGATGGATTCGAACGAAACAACAGCCACGGCCATTCGTTTACAGACAATTGTTTTCCGCACATATTTAAAATTATTTATATTTGTTTTTTTTCTTTTTTGTAGAAGAAAGAAAGCAGCAAACGAACAAGGGCTTAACCTAATATTAAGTGATCGCTGCCCATAGTCATCTGCAATAAGCTAATGAGTTGCAGATGCGTTGCTTACCTTTAATGGACAGAGGACAGAGAGATCAACAGAAAAAAGGATAGTTCCTTTTCGTATCCATTCCTTCCCCCGTTAAATCATCTTCCCCTTCCCAACGTTTTCTCCTTGGAAAATGATAGGAGAGGGACTTCGAAAACTTCTACTTGACGCCTGTCTTCTGTGAGGTCGTGGTATTTCACCGGTCGGACCGGACATTCGTGCAGATGTTGTTGCAGGCTCTAATACTGTAAAAACCCACTGATCAGCTGAAGGCAGCACGGTCTTTAAAACTTTTGTTAACCGATTACAAAATGGAACATCTGCAACGTAACACATTCATGCTAAAAAAATATTTTTAATCTACCAGTAAAACACAACTTTTTTAACATACTAGTATTTTAACAACGCGTTGTTTTCATCGTTCTCGCAAGTGATCCATACCTGAAACAAAATAAATAATATATAATGATTATAATATATAGATAATATAATTTAATGATTAGAGTTCAGTAAAGTGTTCAAAGAAAGCGAACCAAGATCGATCGCCGCTGGCCGAGAACCATGGACATGTATAAGTGCGACGTCAAAGAGGTTATAGCGCGTGGTTACCAGTGATGTGGTCCTGTGTGTTGCATAAAGGTATTATATTATCATCCTACCCATGTCTTCCTCCTTTCCCTTCGTTTATCCATTCCCCTCCTACAATGACTGAGAACACATCCGGAGCTCTTCTTAATGTTGCGGAAGTTCACTCAAAGTGGCCACCGCTTACCGTAGCAATGGTTACTTGAGTAATGGCTAAGTGAAATGCTACAAAAATATTCAAATAAAAATATATATTGTACTTTTGAATGCCGTTGCTTTTCGGATTTACATATCCAATACAGTATTTGCTCATACTGAAACTCTTAGTTCATTCAGTTAGTTTTGTTATAAATTTAAAAAGAACTTGTTTAATTGATCGACGCTGGTTTCCGAAGTAAAGCTAACGCGACGCGACGCGACACATACATATAGCTATGAGATCCTCCAGATCGCGTCAGACGCGATACAATCTCACTACAGGCGGTTTGCTTATAGTTGTACGCTGAATGAGTAATAAGCTCTGATTTGTAGAATTTGAGGCGCGCGAATATTGTAATATATTTAACGTTTATAATATAAAATGTGGCATATGGTTACAGAAATGTTCTGTAAGGTATTATTAACCCAAATGGATAATTAGGATTTAAACAACCACTTGCCTCTGTGAAAAAGGAATTTTAACATCTCAATTTTTTTAGAAGACGCAAACACGCTGTTCACAAAATTTTAAGTGCACCGTCAAATCCCTTCCCATCCTTTCCTTGTTAGAAAAGGACTAGAATACGGCCTTGTTATTTATAACTTTCATCACCACACTAGGGTAATACGCCTTAGAAATTTTAATAATCCTACTTAAGAACATCAAGGAAGAATCTTAATTATTTCCTACATAAATCTTGGAAATGGATAACACACTAAAAATAAAATGCCCTCCCAATAGTTCTGTTTACGTAGCAATACTATAGCTCAGTGAATATTCAAAGGATTCCATGAGGCGGGATGTATAGAGCTATCGGTCGGTGTGGCGATAAATAACGTTGACAGTACCGAGTGCGCACAGCTTGGCCCAACTGGGCCATCCATCACAGCGGCAGGCACGCGACGAAATACACCCCAGCCTTATACATCACTACCAGAAATCCACAGTTGAAGTGACGTCATTATTACTCGAATATTCTAATTCAATTGTCAATACCTCAACAGTCGCTTGTCATTTTACAACTAAAGAAGATCTCATGCCTCATAATACTTCAAATATGACATAATCGATAGTCTATCGTACTTCAAAATCGTGTCAGACCCAAAAACAAACATTTATAACTTTTGCTCGGATTGACTCTTGGTTTAACAACTCTGGGAGGTACCAGGCTCTATTTTTATCCTCTTCCACCCAAGCGGTACTCTGCGACATGGACTGATAACTAGCGGTCTTTATACATCAATAACAGAATAAACATAAAATTAGTCTTTATAATCCCGGTGCAAGTTAAGAAATGGCAAGAACTAAGTTTGTTTCTTTGCATAAATTTATGTTAAGCTGAATTTACTAACAGTTCAACCAACTTAAAATAAGATTAACTTGGGGAACCAAAAGGTTGGATATTCAACCTTCCTACTCCACGTCACGAGAACCATGTTATGATAAAACAGATGCTTATTCTATATTATATTTGAATGTCGTCAAAAGGATCAACGGCCGTGACAAAAAAGATCTTCGGATTAAAGCTTCGTATCTAAAAAGTCCAAGACAAGAGTCTTCAACAGCCTTCATCTTTTAAACTAAGAACCGCAATAACTCTATTTCAAAAACCAGTACCCGATGGATACAGACGACCTCTTGCCTACAGCAAAATATTAAACACATCAATGATTGAATGAGCAAATGATAAGCGTGACTTCAAGTAAATTACCTAAACTCTTAACTGATCATTTCTTCAGTCAGGTAACTATAGAGTACAGCAAAGTAAAGTATACTGTTGTTGAAATCTATGTATTATTATGAAAATAATTAAATAGGTGATAATAGTACCAAAGCCGTGCAGTCTTATTAATGAATCAGATACACTAGGGAAGTACTACAGAGATCTGGCATTCGCTAGATAGACCAAAACGACTTAGGGTCCTTCAAGAAGCGAGCGTACTCCTTCCTTATAGTTTGCGAACCAGGGTTCATTTTTGTTGATTACCTTACGCACCTTACCTCCTGTTTTGAGTTTCCACTTCTCTCAGTAGTCCTTATAATAGTATATAAGGACTACTGAGAGAAGTGGAAACTCTATATATAGATATACTTTATATACTATATAACTGCCTGTGCCCCGCACGAGCACAGGGGATTTACTGTTGATTACAATATAAATGTTCGCTGATTTCGTTCACTTACGGACCGGAATCGGATCACTATATTCGTTATACTACGACAATTGCATGAAAATATTAACTTACTCATTTAAATCACTTTAATACCGGCTTGGGTGGACACGTTGACTAGTAAAAGTACAAAGCTTTGCCTCGTCCGATTTGGTAGGCACGCGACGTAAAGATCCATGCAAGTGGAATGATCCCGCCGACTGAGAGATTCGACCCGCTTTCCCCAGAGATGCGACATGTCAAAGTTTACGACGCGTAACCTGTCAGCCTCGTGCCCGCCCCGCACATATTGTAAAATAAATTTGTACAAGATGAGAACAAAATTATCAAATCTACGATCAGATTTCTATGTAAACACATGTACAGTTACGGACGGTAAAGTATTTTAAACTGAGTATAGAAGTACAATTAAAAATAAATTTACCTCGATGTCAGAACTTTTTTCAACTTATAAACTTTTTATTTTAGTTCAAGGAATAAATAATGCTAAAATCATTTTTTGAATCACAGCAGGTAGAGCATCGGAACTCGCCCAGTACAATTCACGAGACCGCTGTATATGATATTAAAATTTGCGATTTTCAGAAGTGATGTGAAGAGAAACCATACAAGAAGACCCATCTCAGTCGTAAAACATATTTCAGTAACAATTTTTTTAACAACAAGTAAGTGTGTTTGACATTGAATTTCATTCCTAAATTCATCTATTAGAATCATACAAAGGTTGATATACAATGTGACAAAAATATACAATAATAAAACCGTAAGCAACTCGTATTAACAAAAGAAAAACATTCCCGACTTCATAAAGAATATACTAAAACAGCAGATGATTTTGGTGAACGTTCAAGATACGCAGGAAAGCTCTGTTTAACATAAAATATTCAACCCCCAAGGATTTATGAGAAAATAGAATAAAGATGTCATAAATATGTTTATAACTTTGTCTCAGTGAGATCTGTATTATCTTAAGTCATTTCATTTGGTAAGTCTTGTCACCACTTAAAGTCACTTCGAAGTATTTTTTTATATTCTAACAAAGCGAACAAAGAATGAAGCATTTTTCACACGTACGTTTAAGCACGTAGTTTGTTCAATATTTTTTAAGTCTTTTTTTTGTCATCTCATCATCAAGGCATTGCAATAATCAAAATTAAGATGGTAGACAATAAATGACAAATAGCTCTTTAACCAGCAAAAAAAAAACACTAACCAACGCGTACATACAGCAAATACTCTCAAAACCTCTATAGTTAGGTTGTAGGTGTTCTTAATTATTAAATCATTATACAGATTAATAATAGATTACCACAGGCTAAATGCAAATAAACCCGCGTATATATATAGATATAAAAGACGATTTGTGTATGTTCCTCCGACTTCGAAGCGTTAGTGATACCCGAATGAAGCCAGGGCTGGTCGCGTGATTGATAAATTCTTCTAAGGTAAAAATAGTAATTTTTTTTTTTTTTTTTT
>JWHW01028156.1:114310-133182 GCA_000931545.1 Papilio glaucus | reverse complement strand
TATTTTTTTTCAGGTACATAACGCGGTCTCGGTCTTTAAACTAACAGTCTAATTGATTAGATCTTTTTTATAATTAATAAAATAGCGCTTGATCACAATCCCACTTGATGTTAAATGGTGATGTGGTCTAAAGATGGTACGCACTAGTTTAGAAACAGCCTATTCACTCTTCTCTTGAAGCTACCCACGTCATAATCGGACGGAAACACTTATAACAAAACTTTGCCGTTTGCACGATGAACGAAGATTCGAATCGCTTCGTTCGAACGCGCGGTATATCTACTATGACGGGACGGACACCTGCCGTATGTCTAAACGTCCGATTGTAGAATGGAGATAGGGGAATTAATTCGTGTCATTCCTGCGTACTTTCCCCAAAATTTGTAAAACACCGAGAGGCTAGTCACTTTGCACCTGTGCTCTGGACTGGTCCAATTAAGTTCTTGGTCACAGATTCACCTCCTGGCCCGCCTCTCCACCGTACCGAATGCCGCGAGTTGGTATTCGGCTGCTCCTGCCTAGACATGATAGCAATGTTCGGTACATGGTCGGATGTGTACTTTATATAAAGTCAAAAGCTGACTTTGTGTGAAGTGCCGCCATTGTTGAAGTATACATTCTGTTTTATTAGTGATTGCCCAGTCGGACTAACATTGGTCTTTACTGCAGGTTTAGTTTTATTATATTACGATCTCGTCGCTAGTTCAGGTTCGAAGACCTCACCGCCGCCAAGTCCTGCTCGATACAACAACTATTAGACACGGGCCCTAACTCTCTGTATTGCCGTCGTAACAATAAACGTACGAACTTCTTAGATTATTGCGCTCCAGTAGTGTTGTTAAGAAAAAATCTATTGTCTGTACAAATTTATCTTAGTTTTATTCTAATAAAAGTAGTAACGCTTCGTAGTTGTTAGACAACTTTTTTTAGACAACAAAGTTTTGTACATTATTTATATATGTTGTGGTCAAAGTTATTAGTTGGTCATTATATATAATGGCATGGTAATGCATCTGCAGTTCATCTGGTGTTGCAGGCATCCATGGGTGTCGTTGATCACCTCGATGTCCCCGCCGCTCGTCAGCCTCCTTCTCTTATATAAAAATATGTGTGATATTTTTATGTAAATGAAATACATAAAATATCAAGTAAGGCGCAGTCCCCGTTTGATAAAGTGCCAATTTGCATGATAACCCCCTCTCTTAACGTAGCGATTTAATTCTATACTTATCATGTTAGATGTGAAATTTATTCCCGTTTTTCTTTACTTTGCATAATTTTTATAGGCGATACAAGATTTAGACTTTAGTCCGCCGATGGAATCACTGACGTCGCCAGTAACTTATTCTACTTCTAAAGAAAACGTTCTTAACTTGAACCCCAAGAGGTTCTCCCGTCTATTACAACGTTCCAAATAAGTATGAATAGTGGAAATCTTACTCCTGCAGTCGTGCTCCTCGCGTCTGAGGGTCATGAACACCTCCATCCATGACTTTCCTCCTTACGATATTACGTCATCTCGTCCTATCTTTGGCTACCCGCAGAGCATCGTAAGTGTAATATAACGAAAATATTTTGTTACAAATTTAAATTTAGAAGAAGAGCATTGGACGGGGCGAGGGGGCGGGGAAAAGGAAATATCCTTTCTCCTGTCTACCCACTCCTCTGTCCATTAAAGGTAGGCAACGCATCTGTAACAAATTTGCTTGTTGCGGATGTCTATGGGTAGCGCTCACAGAACATCAGGTGATCCGCTTGCTCGTTTGCCACCTTCTACCATTAAAAAAAATCTTAATTTTCTAATCTACAATGTAAAAGTATTTCATTATGTATCAACACGTTTCATGTAATAAATTGTGGGCCTCTCTCAAGGACGATTTCCATTTATCCCAATTTCAGGGCGGCTTCATAAATACGATGTCCGCGGACGCCGGGGCCGCGATATAACTTTTTTTCCGTTCTTGTCCTCAATTTATTACAATTTATTTCAAATTATTTAACACTGTACTACGTTTCAAAGGAAAAAAGGTTTTTAAATCTTCCTTATCACATTATTAAAAACACGTTAATGCATTTAACTATCGTATGAAATGTCTGTCCTGGGTAGGAATCGAACCCACGACCTGCGGCGTGATAAGTAAGTATCTTACTAACCACTCCAACCGGCTCGTCATTGTTATTCGCGTTAATGTCTGGCTCATATTTTTGTGACAGCAAATGAAGAAATTCTTTTGAAGTTGTGATTCCGACAATTTTTTTTAGCTGAATGAAAAACTCTCCAAGTGCTTTTATCCTTTTGCAACATTCAATGTATCTACTAATATTATAAAGAGGAAGGATTTGTTTGTTTGTTTGTTTGCATTAAATAGGCTCTGAAACTACTGCACCGTTTTGAAAAATTCTGTCACTGTTGGGAAGCTACACTATCCCCGGGTGACATGGGCTAAATATTTTCTAACAAAAATGTTTAATGCTAATCGTACGAAGCCAAGGCAAATCGCTAGTATTAAATAAAATCAGAAACCCGACTTAAAACTAGTAGGAAATTATTTAATTATGGTAAAAGTAAAATTATAACGTTAGCAAAATATATAACGAAAGGATAAAATAAAACTCTTTCAGTTGTTTTATAGGCGTCCGGAGGGTTAAAAAAACGTTCACAAATACACGGCTTGTCAGCTATCCATAAATTACATCTCGGTTGGCTTTGGCGGAAATATAAATAGAGGGCTCCCGAGTAAATATTGGGAAGGATTGAGGAGGATCAGAGCGTATGACGTGATAAATATCACATTATATGAACACGGACCAAATAAAACTTAAAATCAATATTTGTACTCAATTTTTTCTTAAATTACGTCATATGTTGAAATAATTGAATCATTTATCTGAGACTCTACAGCCTGGTGGACCTGGGCCTTGTCTAGTAAATTTCTCCATGTAGGTCTACTTTGGGCTTATTGTCGCCAGATCTTGACGGCAATTTTTTTGATCTCGTTCAATGTCATCCATCCATCTTATCTTCGGTCTACCCCGTGTTCTACGACCATCTGGCTGACTTTCCAACAAGCACTTTGTAACTCTGTATTCATCCATTCTCGTGACATGTCCAGCCCACCGTCGCCGTCCAATTTTAACTGCCTTGATGATTGATGAATGATTGGCTTATTGCGTCGCAGTATCTTACGCTCAAACACCAGTAAGCGGTCCTCGTCTTTCTTACTCAAAACCCAGCATTCAGCACCATATGTCAGTCATTATTTGTCTTTGTAATTGGCATCTGTTATTCTCCTGCCATCTTTAAAGAATGTCTTCTCTTAATGTTATTAGCCTTACCAGGTATACAAAGTTATCGACATTAGCGGTTGGTTGCCACAAGGTCTTGTCCATATCGACTTCCAGGCCGGCCTCTACAGATGTTTTTTTTTCAGGACAAGTTACTCATTGTCCACCGCAGACTTATTTCTGCGGATTTAAGTCACCATCATATACCAAAAATTCGGAACGATTTAAAAAATATGTTACCAGATGTTTCAATCGTAGAGTCGCGAATAAAATTTTCAAACGCTTTGTTAAACAGAGCCTTTCTGAAACCATCATAAGTTCTAAACGGTTCAGATAAATCCTACTGTATCCTAACAGTACTCCGGGTCTTCTTCTGTGTTTTCTCCGACTGACGCGTAAGTCATACACAGTCTTGAAAAGATGATGTGTCCACATTGAATTTATAGGCTTTTTCAAGCATCTGCCTAAGTAGAAAAATCTGGTCGATAGTGGATCGATTTGGTTTAAATCCACACTGGTACTCTCCTAAAGGTCATTCTATTTTCAGACTTTTCGTTGCATACCTTTGATGGTTTGTAATGTAATGAATTCTAGGAAACGAGAGTAGCCATTATCATCTCTAGCTGCCGGTCGATTGAATCAAATTACTGTAATTTCCTTTTTCATTTTTATAAGTAGATAAATGTGGCACTAATTTAAATATAATATATTTTTTGACCACTATAACTTTTCTAGGAAAACAGAACGTATACAAAATGCATCCGTGCAGCCGCCGTCGTAAAATTACGTAGAGAAAATAGAACCTTGAATGCGATAGAGTTTCCAATTTCAGCTGCAAATCGACTGGCGGAAATCGAAAATAGATAACACTTCGGCGGCGCCGCGACCGAGAGGTCTTCAATGTCTGCCAGGTCATCCATAATATAAATTTTAATCTTGGGTCTCGCGTAGTTTTGCTACGTAGCGTTTATGCCTGCGAGCGGCATGTCTTACTAATATAAATGCAAACGTTTATATGGATGTTTGTTACTCTTTCACGCCGAAACGACTGAACGGATCTGGATGAAATTTAGCACAGAGATAGATTATACTCTGGAATAGCACATAGGCTACTTAATATCCCGGAAAAATGTACAGTTCCCTGGGGATATATTTGATTTTGTTTTTCACAAATGTATATATCTATAAATATCGATAAACCGATACCTTATGTAATGACATTTAATTTAAAATTAAATAAAATATATGCTTACGCCCGTAACCCAGAGGGGTAGGCAGAGATCATGGATTTCCATTTGGCGCAATCCTGGCACACCTCTAATTTAATTTAATTTTTAAAATTAAATTAAATTTTTTGGAGCATAAATAATTTAAAAAAACCCCGACTTAAAGTAGATACTCTATACTGGATTCTACTAACGTATTTCGTTCTTTCTGGGTAAGAAGTAAGAACTTAGTTCTCAGGTTCTGCCGCTATACGTCGCTTTCAGCGAGCATCTTATTTATACTGATAAATTAAATTAAAGTGTTTGTTTGTAATGTCAGAATAAATTTCTATAATAAACGCATATGACAATTTATGGAACTTATTCCGAAAATGTGAAACACGAAAGGATAAGGTACGAAACGAATATTTTAGGGGCAGCATAAAAGTAGCACCTATGATAGACAAATTAAGAAGCGAAAGGATAGCATTGTATGTGTGTTATGAGAAGGAAACAATGGGACAACAAGTAGAGTATTAATCCTGAGTATGGAGGGGTATGTCGGCAGGCGCAAGCCTAAGAAGAGCTGGACGGTTTGCGTGAAAGGTGACATGATTAAGAAGGGAGTTATGATTGAAATTACGCATGATAGATCGACTGGACACATATATACATGGGGACAGAGCAGGTATAGGGACCAAAAACCAATTTTTAAAATTGTTGTTTGTCTCTCTGATCTGGCTAATCTCACGCTGGATTTTGATGAACTTTTACTGGTTAATACCTGATGTTATAAGAAAAAACTAAGACTTTTTTATTAGCACAAAAGAACCAAAGTTCGACAGAATCAAGTAAATAGCCCACGGAATTGTGAATAAAATCACTACTAAATAAAAATAAAGTTTTTATTAATTTCGCGCGATGAAGTCACATTTTTATTTGATTCAATGTGGACGAAGTCGCAGGAACAGCTAGTGTATGTATATATTTAAGACAACATAGAGCCATCCGAAAAGTAGCCAAAAATAAAATAAAAATAGTTGTTTCAACATGAAAATTATTCATGAAAATTTTATTGAGTTAGAAATCGGCAACGCGAAAGAATTCGTCGAGAAAGTGGAAATTAGCATTTGGCTCGTAAAAAATTTAAACGTTCTTAAGAGATTACAGTCCTCGAAGTGTTTTTCATTAGCAGTAAAACAAGTTTATTTCTTAATATTTTACAAAATTATGTTTGTTCGGGAACATCTAAAATATTAAACTAAACCTATAAAATGTCTATTTTTATTTTACTATACATACATACACATAGTAATTGTGTCTTACATACTAAAATAAAGCGTAAAAGTAACTCTAAGTCTATAGACTCTTCTTCTGGAGACATCTACATCATGAACAGACGACATTACTGATGCAGTCTATTTCTAAAACAGTGACCTTCTATAATGCCTTTAATTATCTAAAGGTTCATGTTATCATGAAGCAATGCATATTTAGATCCTGTGTGTATTGCTCACACTGTATGAGTATTCTTAGATTTGTAATCTTTGTAAATCTTTCTGGAAGCATACAAACTAGTTCTCTCCGGATTCACATTGGTAGAACTCCAAACTTTACCGAAATTCTAAATTCTTAACAAATGCTACCTCAAGTGTACGTGTATTGTACTTTTACAAAGTTGTAAAAATAACTTCTCTTTCTTAAATTCTACGTTTCAAATTTGTTTTTTTTTATTTATTGTAAGTGATCACCGCCGACCATGAACATCCTCAATATCAGAGGAACTATAGCGCTGGCGGCCTTAAGGAAGGAGTACATTCTATGCTAGAAGAGCCTAAGCTGGTCTGTAACATCTTTAAGTCACAACCCAACTTAACATGATAGAGAATTGTTATCACATATTACTTTTTCCATTAAGTGACCACACACAAAATCTAATTCTGCATCTATCTGACCGTAAACTAACCTTGTCATACTAAGAGTTAATTACATATATTGTTTATTTATCAATATACCAATAAGCAAAAAAAATACATAAAGAACGAAGGAAGGTATGGTTTGACAGTATTGGTATTGGTTTGATGACCTATCGAAAATTATCTACAAGAAATTTCACTTCAATGTATTTAGAATCGAGTGTCACAGGTAGTGCGTCGTAGTCGCTAGCATCCGACATGAATAGAGGTAAACGACCGCGTTTAAAGGAACGACTTTCATGCGCCATTCTGTTTGAACGACTCGTGTACGACGG
Organism: Papilio glaucus; assembly: GCA_000931545.1. Lineage (NCBI taxonomy): Eukaryota > Metazoa > Arthropoda > Insecta > Lepidoptera > Papilionidae > Papilio > Papilio glaucus. Next base: position 126,441 of record JWHW01028156.1, on the reverse strand, counting down.
GTGCTTACGCGGCGAGCAACTTTGCCTTATAAATTTAAAATGCGGAATCTCGGAAGTGTTACTTGTATGTGTAGAAAGCTAATGCAAACATCAAAGTGCTACTCATAGCTCACCAACTGAAGCTCCACCGTCCTTTTAAACTATTCAGGATAACATACCCCGTAGAAACGCAACTCTACAACTTGTAAATTATTTATATTTATAAATTGATGTCATTGTTGGTATTTTGATTGCACTAAGATACGGCAGACATAGAAAGTAGAGTGACGCAGGAAACGTGAAAGACTCGGCAGCTGTCTGATGAGTTCAATACTTCGCCAACTTAAGACAAAGGCCGGGGCTCGAAGCACAGTGATATGTAGAAGGATGCTTATTCACTGGCCTCCGCAAGCGTTAACACACATGGTTGTAGATTTGACATTTACGTTCTATATGAAATGATTGATTTGACATTTAAGTTCAGTTACTTTGGACTTTTACAAATCAATTTTAACATTCTATAAATTTGGACGTTTACTTATCGAAGTGACATGAAAACGTCCGAATTTGATTTTTAAAAAGCTGAATTTGGATGATGCAAAGGTCAGAATTTGAATTGCAAATTCAAAAAGATTATTTTGTAAAATTCCTAATATCTCCGTGTGATTGGGGAGATTCGCCCTTAAGTCGCGACCCTGGGGGTGCGGGTTGACGATTTCGGGTAGGGTTTGGATCGGGTCATATTTTCGTTAGCTGAATTTACCTACACTACTTACTTCGAAAAGATATGGGTTAGTTGCAACAATGGGGTTTGCAGTCGCTCACCTCAACAGTGGAAGAGCTCTGAGCACTGTGTAATACTTATACGTTTCATCTATGCCCCATGTCGGATTTGCAAGAGACTGGCGTATACGGGTGATGTGCATGATTTCCTATTTTTGATACTTACTTAAGTTAATGCAATGCAGGCACCGCCGGTTGACTGTTAACCTTGGGATACATAATAATCTATTGTTGGACACCAGTGAAAGAAAAGATTAGCTGAGTTTTTCGGATTTAAAAAGTAACTTCTAAGAGGATCACGTTTTTAGAACTTTACGTTCCCCATCTCTGAGGAAACAAATTTGAATAACAAATTCGACCTCAGTTAGAGCAGCAATGTCAGTCGCAAAAACACGTTCGCTGCGAACTGCCGTCAAATATTTTGAACACGTCCCAGTTTCAGCGTTAAGTCTGTATTAGACAAGTTTATCTTTATATCCAAACGGATCATGGTTCAATCGAATTAACTTTTTAATACTCATCTTTATTACCATATATACCTTAAAGACATATCACCTCATCAGAGACACTTGTGCTACGGCAGCCTAATGTCTACGGGATGGAGGCTTATTTGATACGTCGCCAGCTCCGATGTGGCCAAGGACGCCTGACAGAAATGATGAAATGAAACACGAAGAAATTCCTAACTGTCATCTCTCGTTGGGAGACAGGTCCGAGTGGCGTGGTGTGTAAAAGGTGTGGTAAAGGTACACTTATATAATTTTAAAAAGCTAAATAAAATACTAGAGTAATAAATTTATATGTTTCAGTCCATTTGTGGTACAGGAACACCTACTCTCTAAGTCCGGACGTGAACGTTGATCATTATATAAAAAATATTCCACATACAACAGAGTACAATAACCATAATGATGAACATAATTACTGGACGTTCTGACAATTTATGAATCAAATTTCATATAACATTTATAGATGGTGTTAACATCAGCAGGCATAACGGCGAAGCCAGGCTACCGCACAGCATACATCAGAGCCTGGCGCGGCGCCCTCTGCCGCCGCAGGTGTTCACAACCTTCGGCCGCAACATTTTATTAATTAATTAAACGAGCTCGGAAGTTGTCAGCTGTTTCTCCATAAACATAATTTAACACTCGTAAACAAGCAAAGAACAAATTGAACACAGGTAACCGTTAATTTGGTTATTTCTGCTAATGTTCCGCAATTAAAAGTGGCACTGAGTTCAGTATTGAGCAAAATAATACGTACAAAGATCTATATACTGGGTGAGCTGTTATTTGTATAATTTAGATATCCAAACTTGTATTTAAAAAAAAAGAAACAACGTATTTTTAATTAGAATTTAATATGAATCTTGTGAACAAAATCTTGTTCTGGAATTCCATTTCAACGGGAATAACGCTCCTAATTGAAATCCACGCAGCAACTAACTTAGTTAATTTATAAATTTCTCGATATTTAACCTATATTTTCACTACAGCCACAAGCACAGCAAAGCTCTAGCACACCTACCGCTCAGCCGTAAACTAGCTTAATGAAAAATGTCCACATCTCCGACATCGCACCGCTTAAAAGCTTGTTTAGTTCAATGGCTTGTATTTGACAGCAGCAATTATGACTTTAACATTTGAAAAGGCTAAAAACTACATTTTACTTCGATATGAAGTGTTTCAGTATTTCGACCGCATGCCTGCGTTCCTTCGGTCGCTTTAATGTAGTGAAAATAAAAAAATAATTGAAAACACTTTTTATATTCATATCAATAATTTATAGTGAGTTTATGTCATATATATAATTTCGCTACAAAATTATAATTCTACAAAACTGTTTTCTTTTTAGGCTAGACGCACACTACGAACTTAGCGCCGTGCTGCGGAAAAACGCAAAACTATGACAAAGATGAAGAGAAAGAGTGACACGGTATCACTCACAAGTAACTTGCGCTACTGTCAAGTAAAAACGTATAAACATGCGGCAGTGTATCTAAACTACTAATTTCTTGTCCGGACGCTGTAAAACATGGTCTTTCAACTACAGGTTTTTTGTCGTAGAACGTAGCATAGCCTTAAAAGATTTAGCTCCGGCCACATTCCGCGCAACAAGTTTGCTTTACAAATGATACAGAAGCGATCGCCTCAAATTGGAACATCCAATTGCAAGCGTGATATATTCGTAATAAAACAAAAAAAAATCGTTAAAGTAAAGAAGACTTTATGAGGTAACTAAAAAGTGCGAGATTCAAATGACTCGTGAATCAGTAAAAGATGTAATGTTATTTTTCGAGGATGTGTATCCCTGCCGACATATTGTTGAAAGCCTTTTATGTACTTTTTCCTACTTTATATATTAGATATGTCAACATATTTCATCGCAGACCGATTTACCATTGAAATATCTTGTCATTGTTTTAGTGTACCCACATCAAAGCCTTAACAGTAGCCGAACAGGCTCCGACAAGGCGTATGGAAAGGATTTTGCGGAGTTGCTTAAAACGAGTATTGCGCACTTCCACAAAGCGGTACGTGACTAACGTGGGAAATTCCTCACAGTCGAAGGACACGCGCTCGTTGGAGGTTTGAGCACATCTTTATATCAATCCTTATAGTATTCGACATTTTGATAATATTAAATTATAAAAAGAAAAAACTTCATTCGAGCTTGTGTTCGTTTATTCTATTGTTTTATTGTCTATTATTATCTGCCTATCTGTGATAATAACATTTAATAAACGTGGAAATGTATTCATTTTAAATAAAGGCCTATAAATATATTTCGTAAAGGATTATCAAAATTGGGAATATTTAGTTAAAAGCTAATACACACGGAGCGTTCAGCGCGGCGTTCTGGTTTACGTCGAAAATGAACGTCGAAATAATTATTTGTTTGTGGATTACATCTGTATATTATGTGTATTACATACATATGTGTACTTTAATAATCGGCAGTTTTTATATCCCAAATAGGTAGTTGCTTTTTGATTTCATCAATAAAGAAATCAGTATCAAAATGTTGGATCGCCATATCCAATTCTACACGCAAGCGCGCCATCAAATGTACAAGAAGATGGCGGCTCATGTGTCTCGAAGCGCAGCTAACGCCCGCGCAAGGCGCGTCGTACGAAAAATGTGAACGCGCGTTTGACCAGAAGCGCACGCTTGCATGTGTACACTTCAATTGAACGTCTAGATGTCAAAACGCGCGTTTGAAAGCGCCCAGTGTGTACCCGCTCTAAGACTTTTAAATAATTATACTACACATGGTATTAATATTGTAACAATGTATATGTACTAAAAATATTTCATTTATTTTTGATATGTAATAAGAAAGGATAACTCCGCGAATCATATAACATTATTTCCTGGAAAGGTCTTTTATGTAATCGTTATGTATTTTATGAGGAGAAGATCACGCACGGACGGACATAGTCCTCAGTTATTCTTTGTAAAAAACCTTTTAAGTTAGAGCTTAACCACAATGAAAAATATCATAATAACACGCCTGTGTATCGTCAAAAATAGACAGGCGTGATCAAAGATGTCACATACGTCCAGATGAAGCATTCAAAACCCAAAAGTGAAGCCACCTTAAGTCACCAATTGGCGACTTTGTAAAATTTAGCTGTCATTCGTTTCCCGCTACACAAATATAAATCTCCGTGTTTGTAATTAAAAAATGACGTTATATGGTATGATATCAAAACTATACCTGAAAGAAAGACAAGTGTGCGAACATCACATGTAGCAAGAGTTTATTAATATTAGGATGTATCCTGAATATTTTATACATATATATAAAATATTAACAATAACAATGCGACGCCATAACATGTTGTGTTGTCAACTACATCACAAAATAATATATACCCTAAAAATACAAAGAAATATAAGAGACGATAAAGTGTTGCTAAGATATGCATTGTAATTTAATTTAATTTTGATTTGTATTTACATACATATGTATACGCTGGTAAACATTCGCGTCAAAAATCGAGCTTCACTTTTGAAAGTTGAATTTGTATGGAACGCGGTACCTGGAGGTATATAAATGTATGAGTGTGAGATTATGATACACAAAACACAACACTTATTTCTGAACAAAGCTATTTGTCCACATTCATGTTAATGCATTCGTTCGCAATATTTAATATTTAACGCAACTCAGCGCATTACGATCCATTATCAGATCTGTATGCTATCTATATCAACAAGGTTCAGTCGGATTGTAGATCTAAATTCATCATTTCAGGATAGTAAGTTGATATACAAACTATTCAAGATATATTCAAAACACCGAGCATCTATTTTCACCAACCAGTGCTATGAAAGTAAAATAAACGTCTTCACAGAAGGCCAGCAGACATCGCATTATGCTTTTGTTCCAGACCGTTATTCCCATTTGAAACTCAGAGAATGTCTATGAGCAAAATTTCGGTCGAAATATTTGAATAACTTGTGAGAATTCATTTAGCCCTAACTCAATACGAACGTTGAGTTAGGGCTAAAGCTTCTTCTAATATTACAAAATGTAAGTTCGTTTGTTGGTTTCATTTTCATACGTAAACTACTGAACCAATCATCATGACAATTAGCACGCATATTTGCAGCGAGAAACGCGTGCTAAGCAACAGCTAATTTTAAGATATAAATAATTCTGCCAATTCAATTACAATTATATAAATGTGATTTAAGAACTGTAACTAAACAATACGTTGTATAAAGCTTTGTAATGATCAAGAGCCGCCGTAGGTACGCCGCCTGCTATTTGTCTCGGCGCTCACAATCAGGCGGATTAGAGGGAATGGCGCGGCTCCTTAAATGCACTAGAATCAGACAAATTGCCGGATCAACGTTTGCTCTCGGTTAATAAATGTGTCATTAATGCTATTTTCATCCCCGATACTTGTTCACTTGACAGTATCTAAATCGACCCATTTGGTATCAAATGTTCACAGAAAGGTTTATTTTCAAATTGTATTTTTGTACATCTACCCTTATTCCCATTACCGCATTATTTGTCTATTAATCGTGTTTAAGATAAAATGTCCAATTACAATGAAATGTCCATGTATACATTAGTTGATTTGAAATTAGGCTTTTCAATATCGCATTGGACTTAACTATTTTTTTAAAACTTAGAATATGTATAGTACGAATGTCCTTACAAGATAGATACATACCATCGCGGACTTTTTTGTAGACCTTTTTAAGATATAAGGTTCTTACGTAATGTTTAGCCAGCGTTTGATATGCCCTTTACGACAACACATTTTAAATCTTTGAAATTCATTGCATTTCTGTACTATAAAATGCATGTATTTTACATATCAACCTTCCTCTTGAATCACTCTGTCTATTCATGAAAACTGCATTAAATGTGTTGCGTAGTTTAAAAGACCCAAGGGAATAACCGACTTTGTTGTATAAAGAAGTGGTACATTATATAACGACGAATCGTAAAAAAGGAAAAGCTTTAAAACATTGAGGAACAGTCACTTTATCTCTCTTCGCAACAAGTATAAGTACTATTAAAGTAAATTCCATTTCACACACAGGAAAAACGATAATTCCTTTTGATATCCCTCCCCTCAGTCCATCACATCCAGTCGAAAAGGATGGAGGAAACACAGAATACTTCAACTTCCCGTCTGTCTTATGCGAGTTCGTGGTATTTCGTGTAACGACTGTTGACGCCACGGGCTCTCCACTGTCAGGTTATATGAATCTTTATAAATCCAAAGCACGCGCTTAGATTACAACTTATTCTTTTAATTCTTACTGTATTTGTTTATTTCGTCGTGATATGAGTACCGGTATACCTTTATTTTCATTAATATTACGCCTTTGTTATCACAAACACTTGTAACCAATGCGTTGGAGATATGAGAAAACAAATAAAACTTCTTCAATATCGCGCGACCAACTCCACCTGAGCTCCGACACAGAACAATCTCGAACTTGAAAGTGATCTTATTTGGAGTCGCGTTATCATTTCTTCCTAAGGAATATTTTATTCAAACAGGAAAAGTATTAATTTAACTGCGAGAAGCCATAGATTTGGAAGCACGGAAGTGCTTATCTGTGCTATCCACTAACATTATAAAAACAATTTTAGTGTTGCTACGTGACGTGTCGCTCGTTACAAACCATAGGCACCATGATCATCCCTCTGGATTTTTGTCATTTTTACATTACACATTATTTTATCTCCCTATTGGCTGTCGCCTACGGCTTCGCGCGCATCCGTTTCCTATATCTGTTTTTACCTAGAAGAAATATTATACACGGAATGTAGTTAAAAACATGTCACCTGATTCAGCGTATAATAATACATGTAAAATATGTCAAGAAGTTGTTACTGACAAAACATAATACGTTTTAACATATAACATTATCACAGCTACTTAAGTTATATTTTTTATCCCTTTGGTAGATATTTTTCGCGATAAAAGGTGCCCTTTTCTATGTCCCTGACTAGCTTGCCGGTCGGTCGAGTCGCTACAGCGTAATTCACAAACCAATAATCATACATTCGCATTTATATTATGTTTCGTTAAGATTACGCACAATATTTCATTGATTGCATTTTTAATATTAATATATTCGATATTTTGTTACGTTCTTTCCGACTTTTATTATTTTTTCCCCCGCGTAGTACATGATGAAAACAAATGAGCTTCTGAATGAAGCTGTTTTATAACGGTCCTGAAATTTTTCCGATAAATAAAATTCGGATGGAGCGCGGAAAACAAGGAATGCCTCTCTCTTTAAAAATATATTTTTATAATTGACCTTATACATATATGTAATTATTCTTTTTTTTATATTTCTTTAAACCCTAAAGCTTACATCTCAAGGAATAGACGAACATTTTTATTGATAATTTATGTACCATACTTTTAAAATATCTTTTATTATTTACTAGTTTTTTTTTTCTATTAAGTAGAAAAACAACAATACAAGAAGGTACCTAGGTCTCATAAGCCCGGTATTTTTCAACGTTTATAGTGAACCTTGAAAACACCAAGACGGCTCCTTGCAAGGCAGTTATAACAACAGTGCAAGGGTGTTATTTTTTTAAAATAGTATAAAAATATTTTATGAATATAGTGCACTTAAAAGAACCAAATCCTTACCTAACGCCCTTTTAAGCCATACTAAGGAAGACAAAGCGCTACCTCCGAGTGAACTCGAGTCGTATCCAATTCCCGAGTGCTACGTGACTTGCGTACTGCGCGCACGACGCACGATCTATGACATTTATTTATATTTCTTTACAGCAAAACCTCGATCATATGAAAACGAAGCTAATGGGCACTAAGATATACTTAAGCCTAAGGTTTTAACACTTTAACTGTTTATTTACACATATTTATACATTTCTTTTCATCTGTAAAAAGTTACTTTCTAGCGACCAGCTTAGATATAAGATTTGTTCCCCACTGCCTCGCGACAATTTCATTTGTTTTATAATCCAATAGATAAATTCCTTCAAAACATAATTCGTTGCAGTTTGCAATAAATCAAATACAATAGAGTTCGGAAGATATATTCTTAGTAATGCCATACAATATACCTCTACTTTGTGTGTAGGTTGTAAATAAAGCCGTACACAAGTTCTATATCCTGCGACACAGCGACTTAGCTAAAATTCGTTTTTTGGCCGACTGGCAAGAGAATAATTTTTTTGTGGGTAAGTACATTTGCCTGTATATAAGTCCATTCCATTGCGACCTCCTGTAGCCTAAACAGCATACACAGTACACCTGTACAGTTAGGTTTATTGGTTCTTTTTAAATAAACTATTATTTGTTTTACCACTGTAGTTGAACAGTTTCCTTTTCTCATGAAAATCTCATTTAAAAAATATCCCATAATTTCTTTCTCTATTTCTACTTCTTAACCACTCAGAAACGTTAAACAAGAACAATTTATAAATTTTGTAGGTAACAATAGAGTAACAAAGATCCACAAGTCATAGTTTGAGCAGAGTTTCGCAAGTCGAATGGCGAGGTAACGCCAGCGGCATATTATTCTACTGAGGAAAACTTTCAAGTTCATTATTGTCGATCAATTATTTACCTCACTGTGCCAGTGAACAAGAACACTACTGTTCGAACAGAATACCAAATCATTTACGTCTTTTATTCCGATTGGCATAGTGAGTGCGTTATTAGTTTTGAGCACGCTTGTTCTACTTAGTTGACCGCTCTTATTTGTTTGTTTTCTTACGCCTGCCATATTCGGGATCCTACAAGTTCATAACAATAGAATAGTGATTGCTTATTTTTATTTTAAACCACCTTGAAATGAATGCATGCAATGAAACTTTAATTACCAAAGTGTTTGGTTGCACATTCTGCGCAGTATTTATGTTAAGATTGGCATTTATTTTATGTACACGAATAGCCTATAAAAATAGTATATAAATTACTTTTTATCGACACAGCTAATTTTATTTCTTCGCCAACGTCCTTTTAAATATGTCTAACAAAACATTTTTTATAGATATTAGATTTTTTTGGACCACATACATTTGCGGGCGTCCTCCGAACACTCTACACAATGGCTTAGGAACGCATAGAGACAAACAAACATAGAAATGTTGATTTTTATTTATATAGATGATATATATTTTTAATCTTTATATATAAAAGGAAAAACTGACTGACCGATATACCAACGCTCAGCCCAAACTACTGTGCCTAGAGACTTGGAATACGTAGACGAACACTAAGAAACTATTTTTCACGCCCTAAAAGGTAAAGAAGCGTATGAAAGTTTGTATGAAAATAATTTTAATTGAACGTAAGTTGACCTGAAATTTTTGTGATCAATTGTATGAGAAAGGGTTTAGCTGGATCAGTCAGATAAATTAAATTGCACGGCGGGTGAATCCGCGGCGCTCAACTTGTTCATAAATATTATGACAAACGTCTCAGAACTTATTCACGATCATATACGATAAAAGATATATTGTTATTTTATTTTAAAATATCTATCTCAATTCCATATATCATTCGAGTACTCCTACACAAAGTCGACTGGAGAAGGTATATATTCTTTCTCTTTGAAATGAAATAAACAGAAAACATGTCTCCAACATACTCTTTGTACTTTATTTGATATTTCATTGTAGACGGCCTTTGTGTTGTATCATAATAAAAATCATATATCTGTGAGAAGCCACTTAGAGCTCATGAGCGGTACGTCTGTTGTGAACACGCAACGATACGACCTGCGACACACAAATTATTACATTATGCTTATTTTATATTGCACACTACAACGACACGAACTATTACTCTTACTGTCTTTTTCTCCCTAACAATGTATCTAGGATGTGCCTTAATATAATTAAAACATAAAATTAATTATTCAGAAACAATAAATATACAGGATTTTTGTTATTTCAACAACACTGAGCAGGATGTTGCACATTCTATGGGATTTTAATTTTAATATTTAGATTGTACTTACTTGAAAATCAATTTATAAAAATTGTGTTTGTCTGTCCTATACGTCCGTGTATATGTCATTTATTATTTCATAAAAGTTAATATTAACTATGAAGTTTATTCACGGCAGATATCCAAATGTTCGGAATTCTTTTTAAAAATGATGTCGAAAAATTTTTTATTCGTCCACTAAAAATTTTTAAATAATGCACGAACAGTCGACAAAAGCGCAATGCAATTCCGGCCCGTCCGAAATCCATCCCGAGGATTGGCACTGATTGAATTGCTTCGACAGGCAGTCACAACAGACAGTTAGCGAAATTCGCTCTCCGGTCGACGTCGCACGAAATTTTCTCGCTTTCAAAGCTTCTGTGCAGTGTGTATGTAACAATTAGAGAGCTTAGGGTGAAAAAAAGCTTCCAAAGCTTGTGTTCCAGTCTGGAAAACATTATGACAAAAGTTATTTACTTCACAGGTTTTCTTCATTAAGTTTGCTAATTCTTACAAAGCGGGAATTTTTTCAGTAAATTTTTTAATTAACATCGAATTCAATGTACAAAGTTAAATACAAAAATGAATTGTAAAGTTTTAAAGTTCCCGAAGGTTGAGTAATGAACCGATATCTCTCTGCGCGAGCGGAAACTTCTCCGCCGGATACACTTACTTTAGCCTTAATTTACTTTGAATTGCTTTAGTTGTGTCGTAGATCTTACATTCGGCTGTAATTTGCGGTTCTTACATCTATGTAATGTGCACAAGGTGAATTAACAATTCTAAAATTTACACATTCTAGAAATAACAAGGATCTTAGACGTTGTTTAACTCTTAACTACATGTTCAGTATTGTCAGCGTAGACTGGAAACATCGCTGCAGTGAGACAGGGAGAGTCCGCAGTCAGACGTGATCGCCTTGCGAAGCGCACCACGTCGTCTAGTAATTAACTCCCTTCAATAGACGGCAATTCCATTGCAATGTAAGCCGCCGTGACTGTAGGCAACTCTATCATACTCTATTGTATGCATATTAAGTGCTTCATGTTTTTTTTTGGTTGTAAACGAAATGCTGATTCACTATTGACGAGTTATAAGTCCAACAACCTACCTCTGTCAAACAATGCGTAAAATATTGGTAAAAAATGTCACACCACGCTACTAATTCAAAGTATAACAACCTATAAAGTAGCCGATCTGTAAATCCACAGTTCGGAAAACAAGACTCTGAGCTCGTCCAAGTTCAGAAATTAAGTTAATCGTCGAGCTTTTCAAGTTAATGAGATCTGAACTTTTATCTCTCTCGTAATGTCGGGGATGCATTAAGACATTAAGCGGGATAGAAAAACTTGGCCTCCGTCTCCGCTAACTTAAACCTGTAATAAAAAGTGTAGTTAACCTTTGATCTTGCGCAGTGCATGTAAAATTACTGCTTGATTTTTTTTCATTTTCTTTATATCTCAGCGCCGCTGTCACGGTTGACGGCGCCGACTAGGATAGTTCGCTTTTGGAATCTCGCTAAGCTGTATAATATTATCGAACGTTTGTGTTGAGTGCACATAAAATTTGCTTATTTTTTATATCCCTCCCTCCTCTAGTTTAAAAAAAGCCAGGAAACTGTAACTATAAATCTTTAACACAATCCACACGAATACGATTCCAAAAGCAATTCCGTTAAAAGCTCGACGGTTACTTTTTACCGTAAAAATATAACACGCGTGGCGAATTTCCGAACGGAACAGAGTGACGCCGTCGATTGATTGTAGCTGCACGACGTGCCGCCTCCACTGTCTGGCACAATCTGGACACCAAAAAATTTTTTTTATTAAAAATACGACTGTTTCAGTATTACAAGTGACAGTATTAGAGAAGTGATGAAAAGTCTAGAAATGGCGGCCTGCAGGTC
>JWHW01028156.1:95042-105074 GCA_000931545.1 Papilio glaucus | reverse complement strand
CTAAACACTAGTGATCCGATCCGGCTTCGCCCGGGTAGCACTAAATAAGTTGATCCGACCGCTACCAAATTTCACAGGATTCTCCGCTGGGCCGATCTGGACATTTCTTTAAAATTTGACCGAAATCGGTGCGTTTTGGAGACTAAACATACATACACACACCTTATATACAATAAATATATGTATAATGATAGAATAAAGATCAGCAGCATCATCTAAGCGTCTGATGATAGTTGAATTATGATTATGTAATTCGTGAGCACGCTGCTCAGAATGTAACGTGTAAAACTTATTGGGCCTATCACTTTACATTTATTGTGAAAACTGTCTAAATTCTACTTTTACCTCCACTTCTATGCGTCCCATGCCAGCTTTCAGCCGGGTAGCGTTCTATATCAGACGCCAACTTGACCGGGCAAGTATACTAACCCATTACAACAACCAGACTGAAGTGGATACTTTTACGTTACATAGAGAGATTCGGTTGATTTGGAAGGAACCCTTTCTCCTAAAAACGAAGTAATTTTTAAAAACATATCTGATATTATCTGGGAAATGGGTTTAGACCACGATTTGAATTTGGCCTCCAAAAATTCTTACCTGACATATCATCGAGGTCAGGTCGTGTGTATTTTTACTGATAAATGGTTTATAAAAAACCCGTCAGCGTTTTAGCAGACACCGCGGCATTGATCGACTTGCGATGCAAATTCTTTATGACAATGACGGACAGGGGTCCGGGCTTATTCAAATTAATCTCAGAGTAAAAGTCAAGACAGTTATTAAAACAATAATTTTTAATAGGCATCATGCTGTAGCAAAACTATCTTTCTTGATTTCTGTACAAAATTACAATACGAAATTAACAAAAATAAAGACAACATAGCACAAGACACGGTTAAATTTTGTGAAATACATAAAGAAATGGGTAAAATCATATTTGATCATTAATGTTTAATCATATCAACACCTATTTTCGTCTTCCAAATCAATCCATCAGTTCAGTAGCCACTCCTTTCTTAATCGCGTCACCTTTCACGAAATCCAACAAAAAATCATGATGGATGTCGCTAAAATCGCGTTCTGCAATTATTCGTAAAATACAGCAGAAGAACCAAGAACTTAACTTGGCTCGCTGTTCAGTTATTCTTTATGTGTGTGAGGTGAACAGGGATAGTGGGTTTTGATTTCAGGTTTCACTTTCAGCAATAACTTATTTCTAAATACAAGATCGTCTCATCTTGATATTGTGTTTGCATGCGACACGTAATTTATATTAAACAGGTCAATTACGAAGTCTTTTGTTAGCCACTCTCCATTCCTTTATCCACCGAAATCAATATAATCTAAATTACGAATCCTTTTTTATAGTGGTAGGGGATATACTAGCAAAGGGTCGCCTAAAGTTTAGTGATCACCGCCGCCATCTACAATATCAGAGCGATGCACTGCCGGCCTTTAAGGACTCTCATTTCTTGAAGTACCTTTAGTCGTATTAGTTTTGTAATGTCACTGGAGATGATAAGAGAATGGATTTCTGCCTCGTAAAACCGCCTTGTTGAATTATCTAATTCAACAAGGCTGTTTTACGAGGCAGAAACGCGTCATCCATAGAGGAGGTGTGTATGGAATTTGGAACTCTGTCGTGTTGTACGATGATGAAACTCAGCGGCAAAATTTTCCCAAACAATTCTTCCCCCCATGGTAAGTGGTAAAAAAGTACAAGGGGAACTCACGTCCTTCGCAATGCTAGTGGATCAAGCCGATCAGTAAGAGCTATCACTGAGCAAACCTATCGTTATATATTGCAAACCTCGCTCACTGCCTCTAGTGAAGAACCTTCCCTATTTGAATATGGTGCATTGCAAAAATAAGTATCAATTTTATTTGTATAGACCACTCGAATAGAGTACTATCAAAGTTTGTTGTAGTGAGAAGTTGCGATGAAACGCCGATGCAAAGCCCGAGAGCATAAAGTGGCCATTCGTAGCGCGGCCGGTCTTCCGGACAGGGGATTTTGTTTTAAGCCCCGAGGGTCGATTTTGCACGTAACTGGATAAGCTAACGACCTCCTACAAAATTGAGACTACCTACACTTTTATATGCGCCCAACTACACAATTATTATTTCATGAAAAACACGTTGCCATAATAGATCAAATAAGACAAAAAACGGCCATACCAACTACTAACAAGTCTTAATTTTGAATATCTATTTGTCTAATAAAACATAGTAGAGTAGTGGTGTCCCAGTGGTTGAAGCTCCGACTTACGTACTGTAAGTCGCAGGTTCGAACCCAAGCAACAAGCGCAAGCAACCCAAGCGTATAATTTAAAAACGGTGAAGAAAAACATCGTGAGAAAAACCGGCAAAACTTAGAACCACCAAATTCGAACATGAGACATTCACTAACCCGCTGGAGCGAGCTACTTTTACAGCCCCTTCCCTCTCTCGGAAGACGCCTGTGTCCATGCAGTGGGGAAACATACTAAAATAGGCTGAATTATTATTATATTAAAACATGGTAAATATAGTAAACAAATCCATTAATCACATAAGCATTCAATGAAAGGCTTTAATGTGCAAGTAACGGCGCCACTAACATTCAACTGAAGTAAGTAGCCGGAGCATTGAAGGCGCGACGTAAGTACTTTCGAGCTGTTTGCGCGCTGCAAACTTACTTCGTCGAACTCACCACAGCTACTCGATTTGAATATATGTATTCGGATACAACAGAAGCTGTTGAATCAAAACTTGTAATAACATCAAGCAGTTTCATTTGATTGACGCCAGCGCAGATCTTACGTTATAGCCACTCTATGTTACATATTTTTTAAAAGAAGAAGTACGTCGCAGTGATACGATTTAATTATGCTTAAGGAAAACCTAGATTTAGGGTTTGAGTATAGTGTAATATACTAAACTAGCTCGGCCCAGCTTCGCCTCGGGATAAACAAACAAGAAATATATCCTATATTACTCGCTGAGAGAAGAGGTTCCTTCTAGTGAGATAATTTTTGAAATGGGGCCAGTAGTTTTTGTGTTTATTCAATACAAACATACTAAAATACAACGCTTTCCTCTTTATAATATAATAGCTGAGGCAAACTTGATTCCGGCTTATTTATTTTCGCGCGCATTAGTTTTGATTTTGCGACAACTCCTAAGATATTCATTAATATTATAAAGTGTAAAGGATTATCATAATGTGCGTGACATAGTATTCTTTTGGTTTAGTAAAATTAATATGATAATTTTAAGGGCTTACAATCCTGTTTACAGGTATTTAAATTAATGAACGTGAAGATATGTTTCATTGACTTTATAAGAGATGGCGCTTTTATTAATTAATTAATTACATAATTACTATACGTTTAATAGATGGCAATAGATGGCGCTTGAGACGGTACGTCCATATATGCAATTCCGTACTATATTCTTAAGATCTATCTCGTATGGTATCGTTTGCAATGTAAGCGCACAAAAATATGTTTTCACAACATCACATTACAAATCTTTGAAATATATTTTCCTTTCCTATAATATGCATAAATATATATAATACATATTTCTTGAATCTCTCTGCTGATGAATCCGTTACGTAGTTTAAAAGATGTAGGGGAACAGGCAGAGGAAGCGGCTTTGTTTTATACTATGTAAAGGTACTTGTAGATATATAATATAAGATAAATATGTAAAATAACTATCTTAATAGATATAGGACGGATGATTTACTCTATATTCAAGCAATCTTATTTATACAGGTTTTCCCATCTGGAATTCACGCAATGTTACTTATCTATGACGTGTTTAATAAATATGGCAAAGTTCATCATTGACGGCTTGAATTCAACAAAGTGTGCCAACCGAAGATTATTGTGAAGATTGACACGAGTTTAAATAAGATGAATTTTGAAAACTTAAGGTTTTTCTCCATTACTGTATTACTCTAAAAGTAAACGTCCCATTTACAAAAATATATTTATTAGTTGGCTCCGAAAATCGGCAAGCTAAAGATACGATGTGCCCGTGTGCACCGGAAATGCGTCACGTTGAAAATGCTTTATCTGCTTCCAGTTCCCGCGGCTGGATTTGCATTGCAAACTTGCCAATGTTTTTATCTTTTTTTTTATTTCTAGTAACTCTCACAGCCATCGTATTACCAATTTTGCGAAACCTTAACCTACCGATTTTTTCATTATGCCAGCAATAATAAAACACTATTTTTAACAACTAGAACAAGGTAAGTAAGTGATTACCTGGTACCCTTTACAATTTTATCACCTTATTCTTATCAATTGTCAATTTGTTGACATCATCGTTAAACCCTACAACTTGATCTAGAAGTAGTAAATCTAGAAGTCATGATTATGGCAAATATCTATGCATAAAATGCTTTAACGAAACGGTAGTACCTATTATTGCTTTCCATTGTGCGTCACCGATCTGGCCGATGTAGATCTAAAACGTGGCAATACTAAAAATAAACAAACTATAATATATTCCTTCTGTAACTTAAAGAATTTAAAACTTGTTAAGAGAAGTGTAATCATGTTAAAGGTACATGATAGTTTACTAAGTATTCGAGTGAAAAGTTTACAGATCCCCTGCGCAGGCGTAAGAACTACTCGGGTATGTTGGGGCCGGGACGAGTTCCATTCAAACGATGGAATTCCCCGGCGCAAACTATTCACGGATAATTTAATCCATTTCAATGGAACGCTGCATCAAAGTGCCTTTTGGCACGGTCCGTCACCTCTTTTCCTTAAATATATGACCCAGTTTGAACACGCGGTACGTATATGTTTTTACAACAAACTTTGAAGTTTACTTATGACGACATCAGATGTAATCAGGGCATCAGACTCACCTTCGCAATGGTAGTATATATAGGTACAAACTAGTTTTATAACTAACGAGTTTTATAGTGCGTACTCAAAAACCACACCTCTCTATTTATTTGAAGTACCTATGGGTTCAGGTTTGCAAAGCGTAGACACACATAAAGACACCCAGACTTGGAGCAAACACTTGTGAAATGTACATATTACATATTTCAGTCAAACCTCTTTGGAGTCATAACATACCTTATCAAAATTGATTCGTATTGGGACGTCTGGCGCTGCAGGCGCGGCGCCACAATCGACTACGCTGTAACCCGAGGCTACTCACCCCGGCGATCTCGCTACGTTAGTAATGTAGAAAAAATCTATTGTTGAATTGTACGTACAAAAAGTTTTAATCTAATTCTACATTTAAATAAAATGAACGAATAAGTAGGTAGAATGATCTTTGTTACTTTAATCCTAAGGCGTTTGACCGGGATAATGTCTGGATCTATTCTCGTACCCTTTGTACAATAATAGAGATGATATACTATTTCCCAGAATCGTTTACTTGTCAGCTTTTAATTGCGAATTTAAAGAAATTGTAAGAGTTTTGTAATTAATTTCGATACTGGGATTCAGAAATTATAACACAAATCATAGCGCCATCTATTGGTCACATGTCACATTTGTAGTTTAACCATTGTCAATTGTTATTTTTCGCAACAATGCTCAAGAATTGGCACTAGTGGTAGATTTTTTTTGACATTTGATAGTTTAAATATATATTGTATACATTGAAGCTTGCCTATAAAGGCAGTTCGAAATCCTCACCTCTCGGGTTGCGGCGGGCGCCCGGGCGCGGGTGAATCCATTTTAATGAATGCCCGACTCTCTATTTGCGAGTTACCTGCCTTGAATTAATAAGGGTCGCGTCCGGCATTGTCACTTAGACGAATTTGCATTGCAAATGGCAACGCGATCAAAGCCACGCCGTCTGTTAATACAACTGCTGTAAATTTTCTTTGAATTTCCATTTACAAACTTACACTTGGTCGCTTCCGCATTTTTTTAAGCAATGTCTCTAAGCGCAAGTCATGTTTTAATCATGAACTTTTTTGTTCTATCTCCTTAACATCATTTAAAACAAAAAAATGTTAAGATTAAAGATAGAAATATTTAAGTCCAAATGTATAGCTACGGCAAGAGACTTTATGTACATGTTCGTTCAACATGCCCGAACCGAGCAGGTGCACATTTTGAAATATAATGTTACACATCAATTTATCATTTATTATTTTTTCATAGAAAAGTTAAAATATGATAAAAAGATTTTTTTTTGGGGTGGAAGGGCTTTTAACTGGGCCTATACACTTACAACTCATGTGAAATAAGTTTCTAATAACAGATTTTTAGTTGAAGTCCGTAAACCCATAAACATTTAAGCCGTTGTGAAATTTTGTTTAGTTACGTGGCTACGTGGTCGAAAGATCGTACGCAGTAGTTACAGTACAGCCCATTCACTCTTCCCTTGTTAGATACAAAGCTTAGGCCATGGAGCTCCGTAAACATGTAGGGCACATTCCCGGCGTCCCGGCATACCGGCACGCATTGACCTAGTTGGGATGCAGGACAGGACCCGGGAACGCTGCGGCTTCATTATGTTCGGCACATCACTTAATTAAAGGATTTTTGCAGGTTACGTAAGCCGTAACTGATGCACGTAACTCGTAACGTTCTCACGAAAGATTACTGCCCTTTATTTAGTAGGCACATCAGCCATAGCAATACAAGATAAAATTAAAATAAGAAATAACACAGAGCAAGATCATTAGGCTAAGCAGAAGATTATAGAGCACCTGAACACAGTAACTCTAACACACTACCACAGTCTGTCTGACAATGGTAAACCTTCCTACAGGGGAGTCAAACTGCAGACTGGTCAAAAACGATAAGTGAACGCACCCAAAACTATTTATACTCGAAGCTATTATATATTATGAGTATTCTGTTAACGCGGCCACTCGTCCCAATGAAATTTCGTGCCATATCTGCTTTCAGCTGTTTTATGGTTTTTGTAATAAAGTTGATAGGTTTTTATTTAGGTTAAATAAATAAGGTTTTGTCGTAAGGTTTTTACTTCGACTCACCCTTTTTGATGTGACAATGTTGTGGTCATAACGTATTATGATTGACTTCATCACCAATGATCGCAATGATGATGTACAAGACAAATAATTTAAAATACAAACAGGCTCATATTATTAGTTTATGTCATCAGAGAGCCGTAGTATTGACGGTGTCAGGGACATTGTTTGAGAAGGTGAATCCTACCAAAATGCATTAACAATTTCCTGTTCTGATTAACCAGGTATTCTGCGATGAAGAACGCATCGTGACAACCCTATTTTATGTGCAAAAAATATGTATCAAAAACATTAAAACTTATACAACCTAGACTAGTGCCGCGTGAAGATTTATGTATGTAATATGTCGCTGACCCGCCAAACATCATTTCGCCTTAGATCCGAGTTATTAGTTGTATTAGTTGCTGGATGGGTTACCCGAGTCGATCCCTTTATCTAAAGAAATTTGAGCTTGAGCACAGTGGGCGACAGGAAGGGGCGCGGCGCGCAGGACACACGAAGCGAACAGCCCCGACATCGATGTGAGACCCGCGCTTGATTTTTATTTTATAAATGAGTATAAAATATACAATTTTAATCCTGGTTTCATTTATCATGATTTAGATAATCCAAGGCACTCGTAGCCTCCAAGTAGACTTATTTGGGGTTTAGCTTATAATTAATGATAAATTAAGAACAATGCCTAAATCATTTATTGCCTTAATTTTAACGTAATTCTCGTATAGCACAGTGAAAACGAAAACCATATCAATCTGTCTTGTCTTGCGAAACCTGTATATTGGTATGGACCACTCAAAGTAACTTTTAAGAATCTACTGACATTGAAAATCAATGGATCAAACACAAAGTCCCGCAGGATTGCGGTCGACAGAGCAAATGATTCAAAAACAATTTTGTGGTCTGCACTGAAAATAATTAAATGATATTACGTTAAACACATATTAATTAATGTTTATAAGTTGAATGTATATTAAATTAACTTTAAATGTTAATTTTGAACATGTTGCAAAAAGATTGAAAACGCTTTCAATGGAGGTGACCGCGCACTTTAATGATTGTTTTAGTAGCAGGCACGGTGTCGCGGCTCGTTTGCGAATACATTCATTTGATATTGTTCCTGTTATCTTGCCAATTGGCCATTCCTATAAATTGTAACCGTTAATGTACGATTCTCAGTATTTTGTTATATTCTAAAACTACTGAATGGATTTTAATGAAACTTTACAACAATATACCTTATACATCAGAATAACATATAGGCTATAATTTATAAAGATATTGTGTGAATTGTCCAAAATATAAAGATAAGAGTCGAGTAAGAAGGAAAAAATTCCGCCATATGCGAGCTATTCTGGTGTACGCTGCAAAAACCGTTAGAGTTACAAATATCTAATGTATAATGGAAATGTTTACCTTGAATAGTTCTACAAAAAAGCCAGGGCAGCATATATCTATATTTTATGTGTAAGCCATTAGCCAAAATATTGAACCAATTATAGGACGGAATGAAGTTTTCCGGGACAGCTAGTATGAAAAAAATAGTAATGAATACTTATATTATGCCATGCCTCATGTATGGCTGTGAAATGGCAATGGAGAGAAGCATACTACGGATCAGAAAAATGCATAAAGTACGAAAAGGCTGAAAACAAAAATAAAAATGGCAATGGGCCATCACTTAGTGCGCTACGACCATCAGCCATTAAATTGACCAGGACAAGGATAGGGAATGGGAAAACCTATCCCCAAAAAGGGCTCCATATTTTATTAATTAGCTTAAATTTAAATAAAGAAATGTGTTTACTCTAATTTTTATCTATAAATCTTACTATTACCATTTGAGTAAGGGTTGTGGAATAAAAGGCTTTATTATTGTTATTATTACATTAAAAAAACTATGTTACCATTATATATCAGTTCGTATGTTAAGTTTTTATTTAAATATATATATATTTTCTCTGTTCTGAAGTGCTTTTTGTCACAAGTTGTATCAATGCGAGCTTATTATCGCGGCGTGCCACTAACAGGGCCATAAACTAAAGTTAATGTGTCGCGCGATGACCGCAGATTCAGCAAAGTTAACTTTACGCGTATTTTTATCGTTTTATTAAAAACCGATACTGCCTATAAAGAGCGTATTAATTAACAAGCAATTTTGCAAACACAAGAGTTTATTTTTTATGGAACAAAGTGGCAAACGATCCGTCCGATCCTCTTCCCCTTCCCATCCTATCATTATTAGGATGTGGAAAGGATGGGATAGGAAAGAGGGCTAAAATTGTGCCTCCGGCACCACACTCATCACACGAAACTCAGAATAATTCTACTTGTCACCTGTCTTCTGTGAGGTCGTGACATTTCACCGGTCGAGCCGGCGCGTTCGTGCAACAGATGTTGTTGTTGCGGGCTCTACCATAGTGAAAAGTGCCGTGGGCAAGTTATTGCACAAATACAAATTGTTCCTATCGTATCTAATTCTTCTTATCCATTACCTAGCAAATTGGGGATGGACAGGAAGCTTCAACAGTTTATTCACAACCTAAATGCTAGATTGCTACGTATTAAATTATAATAGAATTATATTAAATCACTTTAAGTCTTATACAGAATAAAACTTGGAAAATATACACAATTTTGAACAGAAAGTCGATAAGACATTTAGAAAACTTAAATAAAACTCAGTCCACTCCGCAGAGCTTTGGTGATTACAAAAGTTGAGGGCAGTCGCCCCGCGACCGGGCTGGCAGAGTGGGCGAACTGGTCTTATTTTCTGTATTATTGTCAAGTAATTATTTATCGAGCTAGTTTCCTATTCCATGAAATTCAATTTACAATAATTGATTCTGTCCACAATTATAATGCTTGTGTTACTTGCTGTCGTCTCTTGTCTTTAATCTGAAAAATAAATGATGGAGATATCAATCGATATCCACTTGTTACCTATATACCGTGTTAACCGAAACTACTAACTACAGGATTTTATTATATATTTATTAAATAAAATCAAAACTAATGAAAGAAAAATCTGACAAAAACATTGCCTCGTCTGGGATTCGAAC
>JWHW01028156.1:84163-94711 GCA_000931545.1 Papilio glaucus | reverse complement strand
AATTATTTGTGGTAACAAAGGCCTTGTCTTAGCTAACACAAAGGGTTATGTGGAAATCATATCCGGAATAGAGAATCCGAACCCCAACTAGTGTTTGGTATCAAATAAATAATGTAATCAAATAGTTTGTTTGGGTTAAAGATAAATCCTACCATTAAAACAAGATATTGAAAAAATGGTAAAACTTAGAAAAAAATCTTCGTCATTTTGATAACTTTTAGGTACAATATTCTCATTGACTAATAACAGAATTGGAATATAAACATAGAGCATTAACCAGAATTACAAAACGAAACGTTCTGCATTAGCTGGACCGAATTAATTATTAACAAAACATTCACTATCAGTATCGGTTTGTTTGTCCAGACCGATAGAGTTGTCTGTTTGTTCAACACTTTATTGACAATGCCTATGTTTGAATAATTAGCTAATACTGATAGAGCTCGGAGCGTACTGTTATATTTTGTTATAATGAACCTTGAAAGTAGCGGATGTTGCAGAAGAGTTTCGGTAGAAGTACTTTTATTTAAAAAAAAAGAATTATTCATTTAATTCCTTCTTCTTCTTTTCTTTAATTGACTGTAACTATCTTAGGTAAAAATCTGTTTGTTGCCTAGTTTTTGTTCTAAGAGGACTGCTAATAAACACGTTTATTTATAGCAAACTAGGTGTCTAGCTAATGGTCCGCTGTAAGAGTTTTAACTGGCTTTGTACACGAAATCGATCAGGGTGGCTATTGGTTGCGAATGTGTGTGTAAGTGCAGCGATCCCTAAAAGCTTTCAGATAATTTGAGGTCGAACACATCGCGCTCCACGAGCTTTTAGATAATGGAACAATTCGACTGAGATAAATGTAGTCTCAAATTTCAGACTAGCTCTCGATTCATATAACAGAAGCTACAATGGCTCCGATGAGAACATGTTTCACTTAAAACCCAATAAAGCATTGACCCATTTCATTTTGAAATTAAGAGAGAGTGTCTGTACATTAAGTCTTAATATATATAAGTCATAAGGAATGTGATAACCAGAATCATTATCAGTCAAAAAGGAGTTTTAATCCTTAACTTAGCAATGATCCCAAGACCAAGTCTCCGCTATAGTCATTCTATGAAGAGACACTCTCGCTTCTGCTAAAACAACTTGTCTGTTATGTGTGCTTATATAGCTTTTAGTATGTCATTCATCTGTTCGATCTAAGTTTGCACTTTTCCACAACATAAATATGTTCCGTCACCCTCTATTCGTTCATTCTTTCCACATGCCCGAATAAATTCGGTCTCTACTCTCTAAAAATTTCACATACATGTATCTAAATGGAAACACGAACACTGTATCGCAAAACCGGAAATAACCATTGCATCAAAAACGCAGTCGGAGCCGTTTCTCAAATAATACGTGACTGCGTCCATCCTATTGCTTTTCTTTTCACAGTTCACGAATCCCAATTATAGTTTTATTTACGAGTTGTCTAAACTATGCATGTTAGATCAGTGGCATCAAAATATATACAACTATAATATATTGCTCGACGGTTTGTGTTAACCTGGTTATTAAACTGTATGCAGTCAGCCGACCGAAGAGGTTTGTATCAAATATCTTGTCTTATTCTTGAGTATGGGTTGCATCTCTGATTCACTCGCTAGCTTCCATGAAAAATAGGCTTACACAACTTTTTTGCAGATAGTTCTGAGTACATAAGTAATGGCAAACTGAAGACTGTGGTGAGTATATTTAAAATAATTATAAATTAAATTTGTTGAGTTTTTTACACGCCACGTTGCTTCATTACATTCGTACACTACGCGCGTTATATTTTACGCAGCAAAAGTAACCGTCGAGCTTTTAACGGAATTACTTTGCGAAATGGAATTTGTGCGGATTTCGTAGAAATATTTATTGTGCGCGGCCGCTCGTTGTGTGTTTTATTTAGATCTCTGTTCTACGTCGTGTTGTTTAAATTACGTTTCGTTTACTCGAAACTAACAAAACCAGTAAACGATCTGTTTTAGTGCGACAAACAAGTTTTGAAAAATGCAGTCTTTTGTTTTTATAATACTTAATTTGTCTGAAATATTTTAATAAGTATAAGAATCTTTAAGAGAAATGAGACCTTCGTCGCATTCCTAACTTGTCCAGTCGTTGTGGATGTGTAGCGCCAGCGGAGGTCTTATAGTGTCAGCAGCCTCGTTTGCCCTATTCCACTATAAAAAGCATTGAGAAACGTGAATGGATGCAACTCTTCGACTTTGTCCCAGTGACCAAACCAACGACATTTTATGTCTCTTACAAAAAATAAATTAAACATATTTTAGACATTCGACTGTAACCAAATTTAGAAGCGGATCTCCCACAATCAATCCGCGATGCACAAAGCTTAAACACTGCTAGAGTATTCCAGTTCAATGGAGAACAGTACCTATACAATTGAACAATGGTCTTATTTTGACCTATTAGTCAAAATATAACGATTATTTGTTTGTTGAGTTCTATCATTCGGCGAGAAAAGATAAAGGGTAAAGAAACTCGTAACAATTGCATGGCGCTAAATGCTATATTGAAATATTTGTAACTTCAGAATGCGTTTCCGTTGTCAGACGTTATGTCTGTAGTTATCCTATAACTGGACCCCCACCACATGGCTTGAACTATTAAATAATTGAGGCAATCTCCGCGATGGCTAAAGTGACACGCATTAACGGGCCCCCGTGGGAGGGGCGGGGTCATTTTTCATTCCTAATCGTAGTCCCGACTCCTACCCGATTGATGACCAGCTCATGCATCAACTGTATTATTCTGTGGCACATCAATCACTTCTTTTGTACAAATATACGAGTAAAATATTTGTTTTATGACATTGTATCCATTTTTAACATCTATCAATAATCATTTATTATTGATAGATATTAAAAACAAATTTATCAAATTATCAAGAAGAAGAATAAAACATGATGAGGGACCGACAGACTGACAGACAGCTGTATTAGGTGTTGCTTTAAGAAGCATAGCTATAAAGTCGAAACTGTCTCCAACAGACATACCAGGATCATACTTATCTATGCATAAGTATCTTGAATGTTTAATTAAAACTTCTGTCTCATTTGCATTAAAATAAATAATTATGTAACTGGTTTGTATCAATAATTCACAAAAATAATCTACAATCAATTCCATGTCGGTACGAATACGTGGGTTTAGAGTAAGCCCGGCCAAGCCACGCGGTCTCCGGGGAAATAAACCTATGAAGCCTTTTACCACTAATTTTAAATGGAATTTATTTAAAAAAAATTGAAGGTCTTGACATACATTTCAGTAGGAACGAATAACAGAAATAATTTGAAAGGTATGACCTATTAACCGGGTCGGCTGTGGCATTATAAGAATTAAACGTAAAAAATAGTAGTCCCATATAAGGGGGAAATAACATAACCTCACAAAATACCAGCGTGTAGTACAAATATTTTGCGGCAAAAGCACAAAATATTCGTCTGATGTGTGTCTCGCCTTTTCCTTATTCACAAAGAGCCAACACATCCTGATTAATCCGCACCTATCCTGATTGCTGGACACTGGTGTTCACAGCACATCAGGAGAGTCGCGACCACATATTCAAAATAGTAGTATCATCTACATACTATTATTACAAAGCGAAACGATTTGTTTGTTTGTTCCGGATAAACTCAAAAACTACAGAACCGAAAGCTCTTCTATCAAGCGAGTGACCTATGGTATACATTATTTGTCTATCTATATATAGATAATGAAACAAGGTGGTGGGTTTGAACGGGCGGGTACATACTTAAGCGAAGCTGGGGCGTTTCGCTAGTTCG
The DNA here is from genome assembly GCA_000931545.1 of Papilio glaucus. Classification (NCBI taxonomy): domain Eukaryota; kingdom Metazoa; phylum Arthropoda; class Insecta; order Lepidoptera; family Papilionidae; genus Papilio; species Papilio glaucus. The sequence continues at coordinate 90,881 of JWHW01028156.1, read as the reverse complement.
AAATATGTTGAAGATTATTTAATGACAAACTGTTTTCATTGTCATTTCTGCACACATCAATATAAAAATTATTTCATTTACAAGTTACGTCTAAGTTCGCGCTTTACGTATGAAAGCAATAAACGTTAAGGCTAAGAGGGTAAAGGCAATGTAAAAATAATAATTCTTTAGTACTGATAACATAATAAAATGAAGAAAAGTTCAGTCCGCTCGAGACAATTGACGTTTTATTAAAACTCTTAGCTTTTTTTACACCATTTTCTTTGCCCGTTTTCCTTATTTCGTCCTAGATAAGTTGCTGGTGTCTTAATAAAAGTGTTTTCATTTCTTTTTTCTACATTTTGTTGTGCTATTTACAGCAGCACTGTAGTGTAGCACCGTGTGTAGAACCTTCTAATGAAACACTTCTTCATAAGATGATTCACGATAACATTCGAGTGTCGTATTCAAACCAACTACCTAGCAAACGCGCAGAGGACGCGAGGAGGACGCGCAGAGGATGTGCAGAGGACGCCCAGAGGACGCGCACAGGACGCCCAGAAGACGCGCAGAGGACGCGCAGAGGACACGCTCATCAAAAACGCGCGTCGTCTACGCGCACATATAACGTCGTGTACAAACTTCTTCATAATCTTAAATTGGATTCTATTTCTGGGACTATAAAATATAAATTAATGATTTCATTCAGAAATTAAACACCAACAATTTTAGGGATAAAACGTTAAACCAAAGAAAGGGGTACGGTGAGAAAATTATCATTTTGTCAATTAAAATTTGTATTAATAAGTTAATAGAAATGCAAATTTGTTTCGACGCCAGCGCCACATATTGCGGTGCATGTTTTGTACATTAACGTGAATTTTTTTATTTTGGTCGCAGCAATTTATCAGTAACAGGAGAGTCGCACAACACAATTGCCGAAGCGCAATATCCACGGAACTAATTGACAGCGGCGAGCAATTTGTTAACAAGGGTTTTTATAACGCCAGGCGACGGAACCAAACAAACAGGGCCCCGGCGGCTTAGTGACTGCTCACAGATGTATGTATACGTACGTACTTAGGGTTATTCATAAAATGTTTCGTCCAGTAACACTCACAACGTTATGCCAACTGTTAATCCAACCGATTAATATGAGATCTCTAACGCTTGTTCGTTCACTTTGCCATTGACTAGTTAATAAACAGTAAATCTTATAGATTATTTTTATTACTTTGATATAAGAATAATAAATCAACATTTTTTATGTTACCCCACTGCAGGGACACAGGCCTCCTCTCCGAGAGAGGGAAAGTGCGGGTTGGTGGATGTCACATGTGTTCGAATTTGGTGGTTCTAGGACTTGCCGGTTTCCTCACGATGTTTTTCTTACAAAGTAAAGCGCCTAGGCCATCGCCGCCCACATTTCGTTTCTACAAACAAACAATAAATATTAACACAAGTATGTTATGAGTGTGTGAACTTTGATAAACTTCCTAAACATTACACGCGGGGAGTACTTTGATCTCATTAAATGATAGCTCGTCAATTAACTTGAGTCAACTTGCAATTAGTGCTTAGCGCCGAGTGCCAGTCAGCCCGGCGCATGTTGCTGTTTACACAGTTGACGTGACTGAATGCGTGATGCAGCTAGAGTTAAGTTGAATCCTTGTCAATAGCAATTATATATCACGTTACATTAACGAAAGATTTGTCTTATTTTGATTGAACTAACACTCATGTCAAGTTAACGGACACGTCAAACTAATTTCACGTTTCTAGCAACTCAAATGACATCTGATCGTATATTTTTAACATTTGCTAGTTAAGTAATATTTCTTTTGCCTTTCACCAGACATAAGTCGAACAAATCAAACGCGTGCACTATACCAATAAAATAGTTGCTTGAACCATAACGACCGGTCGACGATCAATGTGGCAGTCGACTATACTAAATGTCCCGTTTGCATACATTATAAATTATAAATAATTATAAAAATGAAAACAAGGAAACAAAGGAGCTCGAGCTATCTTATCTCATCTATAAAACAGTACTAGTAATAAAACTACAGTATTGATATCACTTTTAACTTGACCGCGACATACAGAACAATATTACAAATGGCGAGAGGGCAATTGGCAGACCGTTTACTTCATATTTAAATGCGCCAATTGAACAGAACAGCTGAAATATTAGCTATTATCCCACTTTTTATATGTGGTCGGCACAGTACGCGATTGTAGTCTTTACTGTAATAGGTTTTGGCTATAGTTCTTTTCACAGCCTGCCGCCTGCCTGACGGCCTTCTCGGGCATATGAAATATTACTAAATATTTCATATGCCCGAGGAGTAATTACTAATATTTCTTTTAAATAATTTACTAATATTTCTTTTAATTTAAATTTACTAATATTTCTTTTAACCATTTCACACACATTCACCTACGTTGGGAGGTTAAACTTGGTTGGAAATGGTTCATGACAGTAGTCGAATGATGGATTTGAACACACGACCATGTTACATATTTCGCAGTCCGTAACCTTAACTATTAGGCTATTGGCGAACTATTCATTACGAAAATAGTTTTTATACGCAGACAGTTCTTGTTATATCAACAAAAACCAAGATAAGGAATTAGAAACACGTATTGCCTGATATCAGAATCTGTAAACATCGTTCGTTATCATGCGAGCCTTTAAAATAAAAGTTAAAACATAAGCCGTAAAGTGATTGGTCGATATTGAATTTTACAATTTAATAAATAAATTTCTTAGTATCATTATCGATTCCAAAAGCGACGAGGAAGATCATAGATTATATATGTGTATAGATGCGACGCCGTGCGTCGCCATGATTGTGCCTACTTACATATGTGCATACACTGAACGTCTATTCATACACAAATTGCCGGCGTGTGCAAGTGGATTACTGAATTGTTAGCTGCTAGTTCGCAACGGCGCGGCAATTGTCGAGGCCGCGACCCTTGTGGCGCAGCGGTGCGTGCAAGGGCGCATTGAACGCGGCGCACCGGGTTCAACAACTTGCAGAGCTTTAGACACTCTACATACAACTATTACACTTAACTAAGGAGTTTTAATTATTGCTAATTAGAGATTTATAAGGTTTTTTTCGAACGTTTTGTATTTTCTGATTATTTTTTGGTAACTATTGAATACTTCGTTGGTTGGTGGGCGCAGAAATTACGTAAACACCCAATCTTAATTATAACACCGGACGTTCTGTCAATCGGCTAGAATCATGATTTTTAATGTAGACTAGATGACCTGGCGAACTTCGTAGCACCTTTATATATTGATTTGATTACAACTTTTCCTTAGCGATTATTTATCAATCCTGTTCATTCTTCCACATTCATTTATATCGATAATATTGGCCGCATCGTGTCCGGCTAAGTTTCGTATGTCAACAAATGGTTTTCATGAATTTTATAATTTCGTACTTGACAAATAAATGTAGTTAACATTCAATGTAAAGATTTCTCGCGAGCTCAGTGTTTCATTTCAAACAAAGATCAGAGACGCGAACGTGCAACTCAGATTTTTTTCGATAATACATGCGGGCGCAGCTGTCAAAAGATACGCCACGAACGCCACCTAACGTGAATATTTAAAAGTTTCAGAATCCTAACACACAATACTTTTAAACCTTCCCTGGACTGAGGTTATTAATACAAACAAATAAATATTCAAATCGGTCCAGCCGTTTTTAATAATAAGTATAATTAACGAACAGGGTGTCTCAAAAGAAAGTTTATATTTAGTGGATCGATTTCTTTTTCGATTCGATTTTTAATCGGCTTGTATTGAAAAAATGTTTATTCATTATTAAAGTACACATTTTGGAAATTTATTTCTTAAAAATATTATCGTCCAAATGTAGACCCTCGCATTAGCGGCACTCATTTAGTCGAACATCGAAATTACTTCGGAATTACGGTTCGGTAGGTGGACTCAGTGCTGGCTGACATTTCGTGACGAATATTTTCTTTCAAATGCGCTCAGCAAGTCGACAGAAGAGTTCATTAATTAATGTTATTTACATATATCAAAGTTATCTTGTTTACTCATTAATATCTCAAACAGGGAACATCACCCGAGGGAGCTTGCGGAGGAAACAAAGCGCAAGTTAGTCTGACGCGGAGTTCTAGCGCGCCTGCAGTCCGCCAGAGAAGCCCCGGGCGCCGCACAACATGCACCCTGCTTTTATTCATCGTACACTTGTGATTTATCATTTAAACTTGTACTGATGTACTAACGTTTTTTAAATATCCTTAAAGATAAAAATCAGTGAACGTAGGTTTGCCCTCCATGCGTTCCTAGATCATTTATCAGAGCCAAAGGTTTTTGGTCCAAAAATACTATAAATAAAAAAAGTGTAAGGATAGACCAAGAGCCTAATGCTTATGTATTACTATTTTAAAAAAGAAGCTATTTTAATCGTCTTCAATTAAAAAACTTCCTCAGTTCTAAATTTCTATGCGAACATAAAACGACTGCATTTTTTTTATTTCCCTGAAACTTTACAAATGAACTTTCTTTCAAAGGCTACGGGACGAATAATCTTAGCAGGACAAAGGTGCCGTGATGAGGCTCCGGGCGAGACTGAAGGCTCCAGCGCGCGAGCGAGACGCAAGGAGGTAATTATGTCCGCGTTTCAGGTCTCGCCGCCATGAAAAGGGTCCCAGGTTGACAAATCGTCCGAGCGTTTTGTTACACGTGATCCGTCACGAAATATTTATGAAGCAGACTCCGAAAAAAGGACGGCCATTTTAGACGAGTCGAATTCTTAGTTACGCTGTTACTTTGAAGAGGGTCTAGTAAAAGTTTCTCGTTAGTCTGACCCATGCTATGCCAAAGGCCCACCTCACAGTTGGCGAGTGGAATATAGTATAATGTGATAGTTTAATTTTAGTAAATAACTGAAGACCAAGATTTTAAACCTAAGCTAACATTAAATCAACACTTTCGAAGTATACATATTTAGAAAGCACAATATGTTTATGAAAAACATAGAATCAGAAGTGGGATATATGAATGTATCTTTATGATATTAATTTCCATTTTATAAACGCCTTTATCGATCTTATCTATGTATAATTCTAATTTTAATGATAAATAAATATTTTTAGTAGTTATAAAACATTACTTGTGGGTTTTCCTTTTCAGCCGGGGATTTCCCTTCGCAGAATAAATCCATTACGTTAGGTATGAAATGTGATAGAGGACACGTCGCACCTTTATGAGGCTCGAGGTCAGGAAATAATCGCTAAAATATACGAGCCGCCCCATTTACCTGAGCTCCGAGCATAGTTTCTTATAATACTCTTATACAAGCTTAACCTGTGTGTTTACACCGTGTGACCTGCGAGAGTGAACACAATGCCTTCACTCAACTTATAAGAAACAATTTATAAAAATATCTAACTCTTTTATAGATACAACGACAAGAAAGAAATAACTTGTGTATAAATACGGATGAATGGTATTAGGGTAGTACCGTCTCTCATGCCTGTCAGTTTGTAGACAAACATCCTGTTTAGAGGTAGCCGCAAGCAGTGAAATTATTTATACCAGACTTATGTATATCTCCGTTGGCCCTAATAATAAAATATAGGATATGCTCTAGTACCTTACGTACCAATCTAGGTATTTGGTGCTTAACTTGACTATGATTTGACAAATTTATAAGACTGCGCATTGATTCGCTTATATTAAAAATGGCCATGATCGTACAATATCGTTCTGTATTTTATATGAGCCCCTAAAATAAATAAATTGTATTATAACAGCGACGTGTTTTTGCTTCGTTGTAATGTGCAGGCTCGCGACAGTAGAGTAAACAATTTATTTATTCATTTATTATTAATACAAACTGCAATAACAGTTGCATTGCCACAAACATATTTTAGGTGTCTTGATCGAAAACATTTCATAGCATTCATAGCGGGCGTTGTAAGTACCTTTCGATTCTTCGTTCAGCATCATTGTAGCGTCATTGTTTCCGTCCGATTACACCGTAGGTACCTTTAAGAGAAGTGTATAGGTTGTTGCTAAGCTAGTGCGAACAATTTTTGGACCACAAAACCACTTACCATCAAGTGGGATTGTGGTCTAGTCATCCATTATAAATGAACCTCCATTTAGGTATAGCAATGTATGTAGGTACGTTCAGAGCTCACAGTTCTTTTTTTATGCATTAACAATTCCGTTTTACACAAGTAACAAAAGAAACTCAGTATAAATAATTGATACAATGAATATGTCTAATGACATCTTTGCACCATCCTACTGATATTAGTCAATTATTAAAATCAAGAGACTGTAAGAGAGTGGTTTACGAAAATAGTCGAATGGCGAATTGGAACCTACGGGCTTATGTATCGCAATCCGTATCCTGAGCCCTTAGATGGACTAGCAATAAGATATTAAAGTGATAAAATGAAAGGTAAACTTTCAACCGCGACCATCTCCTATACGGTCAGTTAAAATTGTGATTTAATAAAAAAATATGTTATGAAACATTTATAAAGTAATCTAAACTTCATTAATGTCACGATATCGCACGGGTCAGCTACAATCAGGGGACGAACTGAGTTTTTTTACTTGTCATTATCGTACTTGGAAAATCCATTTAGTATCAAGGTGACAGACCTTTGTTAAGATGATTATGATTGACCTACGCATAGTCATGTATGTATGTATTTTCGGAGAAGTAGT
>JWHW01028150.1:121187-142917 GCA_000931545.1 Papilio glaucus | reverse complement strand
TGACGTCCCTCCGTAAGGCCAAAGTATCAAGCCGATCGGTAAGAGCTGATATGTTCTTTGATTTAAATTGATGTGTTCTAATAATTAATGTTCATTTTAATAAGAAGGGTTATGACACGGCGAAGTAGATAGATTTTTTATCTGTATACGCGCTTTACGATTTAATTTTTGATTAGTGTGATGACTGGCACTTACTACTAATCACCAAATGATTATTTCCTCTTCTAGTACATTATCTGTATCATTATTATATGCATTTACATTTAAATTGTTTTTCTTACCCATTTTATTAAGATATATTAATGCTTTAGTGATGTCTACTTATTTTGTTCTTGTTATTTGTGGATATTACTTAATATAATCTAGATTGCGTTATTATATGAATTTCTTAATAAGGGAATGCGTTTTATCAATATCACTAATTGGTGCTTAAAAGCTGGTTAACAGAAGATACCCTGACACCATCACAAATGTAGTAGAATTGAATGTGGTTGATTCGACTTTACTTAAGAAATTCAATGAATGGCACATTAGCAGTGTTGAGGTATAAATCTTTAGTATAAATAAATTAACTGCACCACGACTTTTAAATCCTCAGTGTTAACACTTGGCATTAAGTTTATAGGCAATACACGAAGGCATTTCATATATAGACATACTTGTTCGTATATACGAATAAATAAATATGCTCACGTCCGTCACCCAGATCCAACCATCACATCAAACTCTACAAAACAGATTTATAAAAATCTTATACAATTACGACTACCAAAAACTATTTAAGGAACCAAACTCCTCAACATCAACAAACTTTACACTTCGTATAACACAAGCATTGGTATATGTAAAATAACTCATACACTCATTCATTCGTATATTACATTCACTACAAAAGACTACAAACAAATACAAATCACGTCGAGCTAGTCACTTCATATAGCTTTATATAAGAACAAATTATGGCAAAAATAGCTTAACGTATAGGGGATCACAGTTATACAACAAACTTCCGAAATATGTAAGATAATTCTCTCAGCAGTTTTAAAAATATTATATTAACTTAACTTGCAAAATATTTTCACTTGCACTACCGCCTTATAACAGAATGCATAGAACTCGCTTCGTAGTTGACAACACAAAACAATTATTTTTTCTACTCGTACCGTGCTTATTTTATACTTATTTAATTTATTGTTTTCATGTAAGTGACGTATATTTTAATGGTAAATAAAGTTCTTTAAACTGAACCTAGAGAATTGGGCCAATTATAGATGTAAGTTTAGCCCGATCCCGCCACACCTCTCTCTCTTGTTTTACATTCATACTAGTATGTCTGTAACTAGGGGCACTGTCGACGCGAGTTCCCGGAGAGTTAGGAGGGAACAGTCGAGCAAAGGCATCCTCGTATGTTGTTGGTTGACGCCGGCTCCAAAAATAAATATGATGAATTGATTCTTATGTTTAATTGCGTAAAATTATTTTATACTAATTAGTACATTTGTTGTTTTTGAATATAGTTTTTTTGAAGTCGGTTTTGATTTTGTTTAAAAAAAATATGTTTTCAGTGTTTCCAACCAAACAACTTTTCCAAACTTTCGACTACTCTGCGCATTGTGTGACTGAAGTATGAAAGAATGCGTTGTTGGCGTATGACGAAGAGGTGCGTTTTTATGCGAAGCTGAGTCAGGGTCGATGCATTGGTGCGTTTCGCAGTCCCAGATATGCTTAGCATTCGCCTGCACTATATCTCGAATGCATCAATCCTTTGTCTATGGCTGGGATCGTCCACGTTTCTACTCCATAAAGGAAGATAAGGGAATACCAGGGCACTTACCAATTTAATCTTGGTTTTGATACCAATTTCTCTTTTATTCCAGATGTTGTTCAAAAGAATTTTTTTTATGGAAAAAGGTGGCAAACGAGCAATCGGGTCTTCTGACATTAAGAGACTGCTACCCATAGGCAGTCGCAACAAACAAGTAAGTCGCAGATGCGTTGTCTACCCCATACATCCCGTCCCCGTCCAATCCTCTTCACTTACCCATTCTATCCTTAGTAGGAAAAGATGGGAAGAGGAAGAGGACTTCTACTTGACGCCTGTCTTCTGTGAGGTCGTGGTATTTTACCGATCGAGCCGGCCCATTCGTGCAACAGATGTTGTTGTTTTTGACTACCGCTGTTAAACCATCTTTTGTCTTTTCTATTCGCCTAGAATAAATAAGTACATACCAAGCTAACAAAAGCGTATTAATTTTTTTTCATAAATTAATATATTTTATAAGATATTTTATTATGGACATTTTCCACAAGAAGAATCGTGATTAAATTCTTGATTTAATAAATTTATCTTTCTATCAGATTTACATGAATAATTTTATTCAGTGATTTTAATAAAACCTGCAAATAATATGAACGTAATGAATTACTAGCTATTGCCAAATCTATAAATCTCTTTATCGACGAAATCAAATCGTGGGGCTGGGCTAATTGTCGAAGCGATAGCTTGGAGAGCGGCCAGCAGGTCTAGGGGCTGTGTTAACAAGTGATTAAATGTTGTTACTCTCGTTTAACAGTGATATAATGTATCGGTCGCCTTTGCCACAATGGCAAGAAATAGAAATACTATACTACATAGAAATTAGATAATAAATTTATTAGATGGTAGAAGAGTTGACGTACAAAACGCGCTGCTTAGCCGTTTATTATCCAAGTCTAAACTGATGAGCCCGTGATCTAGTTTAAGTATTTATTTGTACTGCCGTGGGGCTTGTTGAATTTCCAGAGGTCAAATTTGGCATCAAGGTTTTCGTCTTAGTGTCTCGACGTGTACGATCATGGCCTACCGGACTTAACAAACTGGATGAAATATTCGCCTGTTACTGTTCGCCTTCCCCTTCACATCCTTTCCTTATTAAAAAAGATGGGAAAAAGAAGAGGATTTGACGGGGGTATACCATGCGAACAGCTTGCTCGTTGCCACCTTCTTCAGTAATAAAATGTATTTGATGTCTCTTTCTATCCAAGTAATTAAAAGAAGTGGGAGGTTAAGTGAGAGCACAGTAGTTATGATAATTAAACTAAAACCTACATTAATTTCTCAAGCATTATTTAAAAGGGTTATTTCATTTGATAAATATGTACAAGCATTTTATAAATCTGTTGTTTATCTATACTACATCAACATAATAAAGCAGAAGAGTTTCTTTGAACGCGCTAATCTCAAAAAAAAAAACTTCTAGCATTTGACACCCAAATATTAGGGAAGGTTACGCTACGACATTGAAGAGCATGTGCCTGGAGGAGACAAGATTTAATAACGAGGGCATGTGACGTCTACTAAGGATGAGTGAAACCGCGGGGCACAGCACTAGTCCATATAAAATAGGAACCTGTGAGGTTGAACTGTCAACGCACAATCCTACTGGACGGAAACTACGGACGGACGGACGGACTAATACTTACTGTATGGAAAATCGAAAGCGTTATTAATCATTAAGAACGGATAAAGTCAACAAGAAAAGAAGAACAAGAAAGAAAGTCAAATAGAGGCAACAAGTTGCGAAATGAATGAGATAAAGGAGAACAATAAAGAGGAAATAATTGTTTCTCTCTCTTCGGTCAACAGTCGTCCACTGCTGGACGGCCTTCTTCATTGATCGCCACAAATATCGGTCCCTTGTCACAGATTAAGTGGTCTCCCGATACCTTGACCTGATCGACGACCGCCGTGTCCGCCATTTTAGAACTTTTCAGTCCCATCGGATATATACTTGGTAATAAATAAAATTTAAATACATTTTGAATCGCTTGTACTAATACACTAAATCTTTCATACATTCATCAGAAAGCACGAGCCATATTGAAATTTGCATGTCATACAACTTATATTGCCAGATTTACCGTGTTATTTGTATGGATACATTTAAATAAATTTCTCGCATTACGTCAGTTGGAATTCGTGTCAAATAAATTAGTTCATCCGGTTCGCAGATGTTATTACCGAATTTATTAGGTAACTTATTTATTAATAACTAGTCTTCTGTAGCATTCTGTGAACTGACCCAACCTCTACTAGTCAGAGAGCCACCTTAAGAAGAAGTATTCCAGACCGCATCACCAAATTTAGTCTATCTATCTAGATTCCAACTTCTTACTATATATCTAGGTCTCAACGTTTTCAGGATTATTGAAGTGAAAACTTCTTTAACTGCGTTAGACGGTATTTGGTTTGGGACAATCTTAAAGGTCCGCGTGAACAACATGCTCAAGATGCGTCAGCAACATGAGTCAGCAACATTGCTCTTTTATTGAATTTCATTTTGAGTTTAATTGTTGAGGTACAAGAGTTCATTTTTCTTTATTATTTATTTATTTTTGGATTATTATCGCGTCTTTTCACCTGTTTTGAGTTATCACTTCTGTGGCAGTCCTTATGACTTTTTTTTTCTTAAAATTAATTATAACTTTACTAGGTTTGTGACCCTATAGAGAATTATCGAGCATTTAAGTATGTCATGGCATTAAAATAAAAATTCTATGTAAAATACAAATTTATATATAAAATACAAATTTGTATATAAAAACAAATTTGTATTACAGCTCATGTAAAACCGAGGATTTTGTTTCGACTACTTACGTTAAACGTCAATAAATTTGGAGCGCCTTGTCGCATTACGTAGTATAACGTTTGGTCGACGGAAACAGTTTATCGGGGTCGTATACCGAAGTTATTGTTGTTTCATTCATTTGATACATTGATGTTAAAGACTAATTGGTCTGCTATTTGCTGTAATTACCTTTAAAACTTTACTGCACATTTGCTACCTACGTGGTAACGAACTGTTTATGCAGCAACATGGCAGAGGGAAAATTATGCTCAAACTAAAGAACGCGAGTTCATTTTATAAGAGGTCGAAAACAAAGACTATAGGGACAACATTCCCTCTCATTTTTATCAACAATATCATTTATATATTGAATTAGGGAAATCCAAATATGTAAGCCATGTAATTGCAAAAAATATTTTACGAAACCTTTGTTATTAGATATAAAACAACAGTGGTAGAGCCCCAACAACACCGCGCGGATGTGGTATTTGTGGTATCCACCACGACCTCACAGAAGACACGCGTGAAGTAGAAATATTTTGAGTTTCATTTGACGAGCGATGTGAAGGATGGCTAGTTCTAGTCCTTTCTCCCTCCCCATTAGCAAAGATTGGGAGGGAGAGGAGACTTTGACAGGTTCTCTGCTCCCCATGAAGTTCAAATCGATTTTTTTTGCTTCGAAAATGCCTCTACACCCACACGGGCTTTGAGGTGGCAGAGTGCAGTACGCGCTTGGCTTAACCTCTACTCTTATAGATAAAGGGCTCCCTTGGGTACCTCGGCTTGGGTCGTTACTTCTGTTTTGTATAGCTAGCACCCACTGTTGTCCTTTACGCAAGCGCGGTGACTTTTGGCGTACTTATGCAGCATTTGTCAAGGTGTTCAGATCCAACAGTGGGCAATTCTATAAACACTTAAAACAAATTTATAAGCATCTGAAAATGCTTATAGACGTCTTTTTGGAGAATAGTTGTCTTTAATTTAGATCTCTTATCCTTGAGGACACTCAAAGCTTTAACTTTTTACAGAGGAATGTTTGGCAGCTTCCCGTAAAAACATCAAACGAAGTCCGTCTAATTTATATATTGGTTTTAACATTGCTGAACATTCATCTGCTTGGTAATATGATTATAATTACTTGTCTAATTAAAACAGATGACAACGATACCAAGGAAGCGATGGCAACGAAGAAAGAAATGTCATAAACAAACTTCTGGTCCATCCTATAGATCAAGATGCAAAAACTCATAAAGTGTGCTCTTTGAGAGTGAGTGATGAATCGCCTATAAGAATAGACACTCATGGTATTAATTTGAATGTTCGTCTTGTAATTGGGATTTGCCCAGGAACCAGACAATATTTTTTAAGCAAAGATTCTCGCTTGATAAACACTTCATAATGTTTTTTTATGGCTAAACGCTGATCTGATCTGATAGCTTATTGCACGTTAGCGACATATTGAATTCGGCTAAGAGTGTTTACAAACGCTTACAACGAATAATTACAATGCACAAAATCTAATGTGACTTGGTCGTTATGTAATAGTGAATAGTGAAGTGCGATATATTTAACTCGGGTTCTTTCGTACGCGACATAATGTATTATAGTTAATTTAAATAGAAATATTAGAGTGGCATTAAGATATAAATAGCAGACGATATCTCGGCATCAAACTAGGTCAAGGTCATCGGACATGTCTCTAAAAGATACAACGTTAGAATCTCACTAGTCATTATCGTCAGAGCACAGTATACCGACCGCCTACTCGCACGCCCAAAATAAACCAGACGAGATCTTGAAACACTACACCGTTCGCATAGCCAAAAGTTCTAGCTACAACGGTCTAGTATACCTGCGTGGTTAAGTATACCTTAGTATGTAGTATACCTGGTTCGTTCGATGATGAGTGCACAGTCAAGGTCACAGGTCACAAACACAGTCACACACTTCACTCGTGCGAGTGGTCGGAGGTGGTGCGAGCGTCGCGGGCGCGGTTGCCGATCGACTGGCCGCTCCAGCGCCGCTACCATCGCACGCTATACTTAGCTCAGGAGAGGATGCGCCATGTCTCCCGTGACGTAGGCCGCCCGCAAGGTCGCAACGCCACAACAAACCTTGGGATGTCCTGGGGTTCATATGTCGGCATTGTCGTATAATTACTATGCAATCTTAAATACTTTGTAAGTGCTTTACAGGTAAAATTGCCGTAAAATTTATTGTTTTTCTACCAAACTAAAAACCTGTTACTTTTAAAAGAAGTTTGATGTATACATGAATAATGATTTCGGTTGATTTCCTGCCTGGGCGCAGTCTTTTTTTTATAATCATGTACCAAAATTCCTTAGAGATGATTCGTGGCAGTCGGGAAAAATCTTTCGGTTTAAATTCAATGATTTACATATGACACCGAATTCAAGAAGAAAGCAGAACTTCAGTAGGAGAAGTAAGAGATGAACTATTAATATCAAATATGTAAAATTATCATACCGACACGACACCGATAAGTAAATAGTATTTAAACTATCATTTTTATTTGTTATTTTTAACGTAATACTATTACAAAAGTGTGTATTCGGTGTAATGATAAACAAGGTGCTCCCTCGCCTTTTGTTCCAGTAAAACCTACAGCGCTGATATTCTGTAAAGTGTTATTGTGAGCCGGGGAGGCTACACAAAACCTAGCCCCACAAGATCATGCGAAGATTATTACGAACAGTGTGAAGTGAAGAACAGGGTAAAGTGTATATTATTATGAACAGTGTGAAGTAAAGAACAGGGTAAAGTGTAGATTATTATGAACAATGTGAAGTGAATAACAGGGTAAAGTGTAGATTATTATGAACAGTGGCAAGTGAAGAACAGGGTAAAGTGTAGATTATTGTGAACAGTGTGAAGTGAAGAACAGTGTAAAGTGAAGAGGACAGGAGGACAATTGAGACAGGATAAATCAGCTATGGATTATACAGCGTCTGAGATACTGACCTAATACAATTGACAATTGAATGTACCAGTTGAGAGTTCCAATACTTGTTTATTTACTACAAGCCTTCGCCCGCGGTTTCGCACGCGTTTGTTTCGTATTTCCTTTGCTGGAATTTTATGTAACTTGATTCCGCAGACAATAACGTGGAATTATTGGTGAAACATGTGAAAACGTAATACGTAGTAGCATGGCAACCAAGTACTACCAAGTACTAGATATTATATGAGGGGAATTTCAAAACTGAATTTCTGCGTACGGTTTTTTAAACATTTAATTCATACGAACCTTGTCCATCAATAAAGTGCTGTACGTTTATATTTCCTACAAAATTTCCGTTCGTTTTTTTTTTTCAATTGTTTAGATTAAAGTAAATAATTTTTATTTTTGATATTTATTTTCTTCTTGATGCAACAAACAATAATAGCCCTCACAATTACAACACAAGATTGGGAATAGAGTGTAATACGCATTTATTTGCGGAGTTGAATCAGACGTAGCTAAGGGATGCGTAGGCTCGCTATTCCCGTGCGACGCCGACCTCCCACCAACACTCGCATTCTGGAAATCTTTCTCATTCATGTATGCTAACAATTTTAAACGTAACATCCGTTCATTCTAGATCCTTATGAAGATAACACACTATGGTCGCGGACTTCCTCGTGTAGGCGTTGGCCCTTACCCTGGGTTCGCTCTAGTGTGTACGTGCCCGAATGTTGAGGTAACGCTCCTCCCACAGTATGAATATTATGGAGAATATTATTTACATATTTATACTGTGACACTCTATTATTTTTTAATATTCGTATTACCGTGTAGGTGTAGTGTTAGTTAAACTTCGCAACAGTGTTCACATAACAACGTGCAAGAGACTAGAGGAGCACGAGAAGTTCGCGAATACCTTAAAATAAATAAATTTCACACTACGTATATATCTTTATAGATGTTTAGACAACCAAGACAGTATTCTTGATTGTATTTTATTGTGAAGTGATGTGAACATATGCAAAAATAAACCGTTCCAAATGGGGGCATATTGCAATCAATAAGCCCCCATTTGGAACGGTTTATTACCCCATTGGATATTGTCAATACATTGCAGAAGTTCAGGAATGATATTTTAACTAAAGGAGGTCGCATAGTAACAGAGAAGACGAAGATTTGCAGCACGTTGTTATATCTTTGTCACCATGGGTTTCCACTGGCGTAGACACGTCGCGATACAAGCTTTCTCTCTATCTTTCTCTTTAAAAAAACTGAGATGACAATATGATTTATTTGAATGTTTTCGACAGTGTGAACACAAGGTTACGAAGTTCTCTATACAAGAAAAAGGTCGGCGAAGATGCTAAATACGCAATAAATCTTAAAAATATATAAAAAAATACCTTCCAATAGAGTTGCCCGCATCCATTAGTTTCTTAATGCTCACTCCTGGCATTGCTCCACGCAAACACGTAAACGACTAATTACTTGTGGCAGAGGGCGTAGTCAACTTGCAAATCTTACTGACACCTTGACCAATTTGCACTGACCTTCCTTACGAATTAGTAAGTGACCTTACATCTGGTGGCCAAGTGGTATAAGCCCCGACTTGCGTACTGCAGGTCGCGGGTTCGAACCCAGGCAGGCGCTTTACTTTGTGTAAGTTATATCCTCACCACTACTCCAAAAACGGTGAAGGAAAACATCGTGAGGAAACCGGCATCGTGAGGAACCACCAAACTCGAAGACATGTGTCATCCACCAACCCGCACTGGGCCAGCGTGGTGGATTACGGCCCCTTCCCTCTCGGAAAGGAGGCCTGTGTCCCTGCAGTGGGGAAACGTACTAAAAAACTTGCTGATTATTACTATTACTTCTTGTAGTATATTCCTAAAGTAAGGGAATAATGAATTGTTACTACTAAAAAAATTACAAGCGATATATGAATCCGTTCGTGACTCCTACTTTTAGTAAGAAATTACTAAATTACCTAAGTACGTATCAGTGCTACGTCAACTTCTACTACGGAGCAGTCTTAACACAAATAACAATATTCTGTAGAGTAAGAAAAATCACAACAAGCAGAGCGAGTGATATCGTATGCGATCGAGACGTGGCCCTTCGTGGTAGCGAACGGGCAGTCAAGAATCCCGAAGACCGGAGTCTCTCGTAGTAATTTGATCAGCACTAAACTTCCGAAGAATTGATAACCAAATGGCAGTGGGTATACGACATTGCTCAGGTAACGGATGGTCATTTCAGACAAAAAATAACCAGGTACGAAAGACGCAGGGTAAGTACAAATAATCACGATTGGAACAAACTCACTTGTTGTAAGAGAGACCTTAGGGATGGCCTAAGTCTAGAAGTGTATGTTGTGAACGAATACATTAATGAACTGCGTTGCGTACAATTTTATTATTCGTGTTATTGCAACGATTTTAATCCTATAACTGTTATCTTTTAATATAATCGGTGTGGAAAATAAGGCGATTGCCCTCAATATGACGGTGGTAATTGACAGGGATCATACGGCGCGCGCCGGGGACTATTCTAGTATTTGGCCACCTGCCTAGAATCCGACTGGCGCCCGCGCACACAGTCCTGTACGAAATTTCTGAGCAGACTCTAGTCTAGATGCCACGTTAAATCTTTTTTTTCAGATAAGTAAATGCCTTCCGAAACTCGGATCGGTTTTTTGTAATGGTAACTTTGAAATGACTAAATTAATGTTAACACTGCTTTTACCGTTAAAAGTAAAAGGGCTTCATAATTTAATTTTAATATTAAGACGCAATAATGACATTCATTTCGGCGGCGCCTACCTAGTGAAAATATAAAATTTGTTTTTTTTTTCTATCTCCATATGATAGACATCTAGTGGTGTATATCGAATATAATGAGAAAATGAATAAACATTTGCACGAACAGATAAAACATATTTACACGTGTAGATGTCGCTATTCTTCATTATCTCGTTTGAGATCTTGATGCTAGTTTCAAATAGAGACTTTAGATGGCGCTGTACTAAACAACAGTCAGTCACATATTAATCGTTTATTCTTTTCTTCATTTATTGACAAAATATAGCCGTTCAAAATACCACAACGAGACTTGTAGCTGTTAGAAGTTAAACTACATCATAGAACAGGTTTGACGTAGCGATAGGTCCATGGTTCTGCGTTTTGTCTGCTAAGTGGCGCGATCCCGGGCGAAATCCCCTTTGCAAAACGTTTGTAACTGTTAAGGTGGTCTGTAAGCGTTTCTATTCGTACGATATAACCATAAAAATATTATCAGCGAGTAATAGCAGAGTACTGACTGACCTGGAAGTATTTGCTGACGACAGGGTCGGTGTCGAGCAGGCGCTGCGCGCGCGGCTCGTCGCGGCAGTAGGCGGCATGCTTGTCAAACTCGCGCTCCATGCGTAACAGCGCGCGCCCCAGCAGCCGCGGCTCGCTCGCGTAGTACTTCAGACCTTCAAGCAGAGACCTGCACGAGGAAAGCACAGAAAAATGATGCAGTATTGTAGACAGTGCTAAAATTGGCCAACCAGAAGGCACCGGCTCTTCTAGACCCTAATTTCTTTGTGGATTTATCCTACGTAAGTACGTAGACTTACACCGGGAAGAGCATACGTTCAAAAGAAATAATAGAATACAAGCAACTTTACGAAGAAAATTTCATTAACTAACCCCTGACCAAACAAGCCTCTCTTAGGTCTTAGGATCTTGCTATAACAAACCCGTATTCTGTGATACTCCACAGACTTCCGCGTTTGCATTTTCGAACGTATTCTATATGATCATATAGAATGGAAGCAAAGCAATCGAGTTGGATGTTTGCAATATAAACATACGTGTTATGAAACTCGCAGATCTGCCTGAAGTTCGAGAAGAGCAGTTCGCGGTTGTCGAACACTGCCTTGGGCGCTGCGGCCTTGTCGAGTGGGCGCATATAGCGGGTGACCACCTGCCGCATGTCGCGCCCGAACTCCTCCTCCGTCTCGATCAGCTCGCGTACCACGGCCCTGGGTCAGAAATAAATTTAGAATGTATATGAACTCATTTGTCATCAAAAAGGGGCAGGCAGAGATTACTCATTTCCCTTTGGCACGCCCTGGCTTCCCTCTCGCTTCTTTTACGTTCTACGCTTGTACACATACAAGCTCTTCGCTTACGGGTAATACTGGGAGTTGTTTTCGCCCGCCGGTTTGCTTGCAAACACATTGCGCGAACAATTTTTACCTAAATACCAAGCTGTAATGTTGTAAATATATAAAGTTCGAGCAAGATTTAACCTTTAAAAGGGACAAGACGACCCCTAAGTATATGAATCATAACTAGCGTTTCAAATATGAACGACATTATAAATATTTAATAGTGCTGTGATCCAAGTCCACGGTTTACCACGTAGGCGCAAATTGGTCATATTTCACAAGATATGGCCACAGTGGACAGTGCAACTAACATCACTCACTAATGAATTGGACGCGTTGATTCATAGTTGCTACAGGTACGATAAAGAATGATGGTGACCACGCAATGTTTCTTACCGTTTTATTTTTTAAAAGAATGGTTGAATTTCGTGAGACCAGTGGTGGCATGGTGGTATAGGCCCCGACTTACGTAGGTCGCGGGTTCGAACCTAGGCAAGCGCTTTTCTTTGTATAATTTATTTCATCACCACTGCTCCAAAAACGGTGAAGGAAAACATCGCGAGGAAACCGGCATGTCTTAGAACCACCAAATTTGAACACATGTGAAATCCACCAACCGGCACTGGGCCAGTGTGGTGGATTACGGCCTCATCCCTCTCTCGGAGAGGGGCACGTTGAGGGCAAAAATATGAATCTAATGACACATCCCTCTTTAAAATCGATCAAGTCTCAGGCTACAGGAGGGCCCAATGGAACGAACACTAAGAAAGTGGCTAACTGCTAAACTAGGGGTCATTCGACTAATAGATATTTGGAGTAATGTTTTACGCTCTTAGGTTATGTTTTAGCAAGTATGTAGGTATGTATATGCCCGTTCCATCGTTACCACTTGTAGCCTAAATGCCTTGTCGAGTGCTTACGGTCATTTAAATTACACTATTACTTGTTACATCTATATAGTAAGTTGTACGCACACAAACATTGTTACAATGCGTTCGGTTAGAAAGTAACAATTGGGATAATTCTCTGTTCAGTAGTAGATATTTAAATTATCAAGGAAGAAAATGAGAAATTGGTGGTGGTGTTGGTACGCTGAAAGCCTATTTTTTAGGAAAGAGGAGGTGAATAAGGAAAAGGGGTAGGTGGAGGGAATACAATTTTACACCTGGACATCGAACTTAAGAAGAAAATGGGAAACAACTGCTAAAATTATTATCCTATTAATTTGTATAAAAATTTGGTCACCATACACCGACGGTGAATAACGTTGCTGATTATTCTGGTCATTTGCGGGAGCTTTAGAGAATTAGCAATTACCTTACGATTTGCCAAAGTGCACTTCATGCGACAGGAGATATGGATCAACCTTGTCACCTGTCACTTGGCCACTTATAATTACTGTATACAAGATAAATTGGGTGTCAATTGTGACCTCAACACGCAGTTGTTTTCGTACCTTGGTAAGGATGGATTAGTGTATTGCATTAAATTGAATCTTAAATATAACTAGTGGTCCGCCCTTGCTTCGCCCGGGTAGCACTAATTATGTCGATCCCATCGCTACGAAAATCACAGGATCATCCGCTTTTAAGAAATTTGTGTGTGTGTGTGTGTTTGAGTAGTTCCCGGGAGGATTTGATTCACAATTGGACTCGGTAGGTGATATTGTCTTAGATTCCAGATTTTTTTAATGTGCAAGGCAACGTTCATACAAGACAACGTCTAGTAGGTCCGTTAGTGACTGTACAAATATAAGTAAATTATGTTGTTCAGACTCATTTGCAACTGTATGAAAAGCGTACCTATATATATCTAATATAGTTAAAGTGTACATTTTTGATCTAATTTTAAGACTTGGAAGCGAATCAGTTACTCTTTTTTTTTACTTTTACTACACTAGATCTTATATTACTTTTCTCTATCAACAAATCTTCTGACCGTGGCGGATGATTAAGGACAACAGTCGTCTCTAACTGATAAACTATGGGCTCGTTTTCCACCAATATAAGGACGTTTTAAAGCTGAAGATATGAGTAATATCCGTTCATAGTAGACATACCGAACCTTCGAACGAAGTGATTCGAATCGTCGTTCATCAACAGAAATTATTGGATCAAGTTGCCAGTAGGCCGGGAGTAGGCGACTTTCGATCACTTACAACATGGTGGGGTTGTCGTCAAGTAAAAGTTTATTATTTATAAGTAATTATACACTTTAATAACCTAAACTGTTTACTAAAACAAAAATTAAATATTTATTTCTTAAGCAACATCGCAAAGTTAAATACGTTTCCAACGAATTAACACATAATGCACAAAAATACACGAATTTATTTTCAAAATGGCCGCCCAGTATATCATCGGGTCGACGCGCGCGTGACAAGTATTAATGAGCTTTGCAATTCAGGTACGAGTACTTGGAAATAAAACCAAACGAATCGTCTCAAACGAAAGTATATGAAAAAATGAGACCCAAACATGACAAGGAGTGTGCCTTTTACCGTTGATATATCTTAGATTTATAGATATATAACTTTTGTACTAAATGATCAACTACAAAGTTTTATTGTATCAACTTGATTAGCCTACATCATTACAACGTTAGGTACAAGCCAGGCTGGCTGGATGGCTTATAGAAAAACAAACATAAAAAAAAAACATACACACGAATTGATAACCTACTTCTTTCGAAGTCGGTTAAAAAGGTTTAACACGAAGCTGTTCACTCGATATCAAGTGAAGTCTGCAACAAGGTAATGAATTGCTTTACCCACCATTATTGGACCCAGGAGGGTACAAACAAAAAAAAATTGCTTTACATATTTCCCCCGTCAAATCCACCCCGCCTTCCCATCCTTATTAGAAGCCTAGAGTAGAATTAAGCCTCGTGAGACGCAGAATACTTCTACTTCATAACTGTCTTCTGTGAGTGAGGTCGTGGTATTTCACCGGTCGAGTGAACCCATTCGTCAACCTACAAATATACAAAATAAACAAAAGCTTATTAGAGACTAAAAGATCATGAATTCAGTATGTGTAGACGTTTAAGAATAGCATTTGCGGTTGCAAATTATTATTGTAAGTTATAAGTGGCCCATCTTTAAATATTATTGCAACAGTAAGGCTCGTGACGCACTCGGCATTATAAATGTACAGCGAGAGCACTTCCTGAACATAGCCGGCGACAGGTTAACACAGCAACACGTTACTGCAGGTCGGTGGATGAAAATAAATGACGCGTACAAATATGTAACGGAAATAGCGATTCACGAACACGAAAACTAAAAGGTAATCGATAAACAACTTTAGTACTTAAATTTAAGCAACTAGATGGCGTTATTCTCAATCTTAAATAATCTCAAAACCTGAAGATCTTAGGATAATGGGACGAAGTATTTAAATTATTTGCATTGTCATCGTTCCTTCAAATAATTCGTTAAAAAATACATAGACACACCAAGCTTATAAAAAAAGATATCACTTTTCTCTGATCTGCCCAGGGTCCATGGTTACTTCCACTGTGTTCCACTGTGGGCTATGCATATCTGCTTGCAATACATACTAAGTCATCTTGCGTGTCACCGAAGGTGTAAGTAGAAATTATTAAGCCTGTGTTTTGAGTGATGTCCAAAGATCGGTGTATTTGAGTTATCCTTCGTCCGTCGTATCACAGACCCATTACGATATAAATATTGCGGGCGGTTCCAAATAAATAAAACATTCCAGGAGTGAACATCTCCAACGGACATAAATCATGTCTGAGCCGTGCCAAGTGATTGCCAGTATATCGCTATTGGGTTTACGAGGCAGTTAAGTTCGCTGGCAGTTGGCAGACCGCGGCGGGAGAATGCCATCGGTTGGCAATTTTACGACCGCGTCGTTCGATGTTTCATCAGCCGTGGGATAGTTTAATGAAGTGTTATTTAACGAATTGTAGTTGTAGTGTAGTTTTCAAATTTTATTTTATTACAGTTCATTATATTTTACGTTGTAGCAATTTGGTATATTAATTTGATAAAAGTGTATGCACTTCGGTATACCTACTATATATAACGTACTGAAAAAAGCGATATCAAACGTGCCAATAACCGACGAACAAGTATGCTTTAATGTCGTAGAAGACCATGGTTTAGGGTAGCTTTGCGGTTTTGTCAGTCTTTTTGTTGGAGACTAAGAGGGGATAGACCAGGAAGAGAAGAGGGGAAAAGAATTTTAAGGAGGGATAAGGCATGTTCTACGAATGTCTGTTACACTTACTGTCTCCTGGAGGCCAGGGCTATCTGGTCACCTTCAGGTCGCTTCTCTTTCAGTAGCCGTGCCGGCACCCAGCCCTGGCGAGTGCGCAGCTGCTCGTCCTGCACGTCCTCCACCACGCGCACCAGCCATCTGGAATGAACCAGTTACGACGGTAAATGGTTTGTTGGTGATTTAAAGAAAAAATCAATGGGCTTGACCCTCTGACTTTGTGAATAGTCAGGTCCGTTTGCATTTTCTAGAGCCTTTACCACGGGGTATATTCCAAAGTATTCTGAACCATTACTACTGCCGAGATTCGTCATCACTCGACAGAGCTCCATATTCTATCTACACCATCTTGATAGTTGGTATTCCGTACGGTTTTCAGGTAACGTCCTGCCTCCCACGATGCTCCTCCACGATGATCTATCTCGAGTCATATTTTTATAATAATATGACATAGGGTCATAGGAGGAAAGAGTGTTCTTTCAAAGACCGGCACCGCATTTACAGTTTCTCTGGCGATGTGGACGTTGAAGACTTAACATTACTCGATCCGCTGTTCGTATGCCACTTTAAAAATTATGGATTTCTTTAATGAGAGTACGGCGCAAGAAAACAACTGTACAACTGTTGTCTACCCTCACATTCTTAGACCAAATGTGGTTACTATTTATGTTTTCAAAATTTAATTCTAGAAATACTATCGTTGAACTAGTTTCGTTATGTTCTACAATAATAAAAGTTAAAGAGAAATGTTGTACAAAGCGAGTTATCTTTCATCAAACAGATTTAGTGCATCGTAATTCATGGCGGCGTGGCGAGCTCTTTTATCGCTGGAGACATAAGTTGTTTCATTACGATGAATTATATTTAAATTCAGTACATCCGTGTACAATTTGTCTTGTAAATAGGTCGGCGATGACAAGCGAAGCAGAACTTCTTCATGAGCTTAACCCAGAATCGGTAAAGGAACTCCCACACGATAAATCACGAATGATAGTCTGACTGAACAATCAGACAGTCAATCCTGACTTCAATCTTGAAGCTCCTACACATATAATTCAAACTGATTGAAGTGATTTTAGCTCAGTTGACATTAAAACACCAAACGGTGCTGATTTAAATAATGTTTTTAAGTAAAATAAGGCTAGTAACGATAAGGCTTCTTTGGCCATTATCCCTGCTTTAGGAACTAGAAAACAATGAAACGTATATTGTGGATGAAGAAATAGCTTAAAAAACGTAACTAGTACAGTCATTTAACAGCAAGTGAGATAACAGCACGCAATGCTGATGATTATAAAAATGACTAATGATGAAAACAGTTATGAGATACCCAATATAAAAATAAATGACGATACAGAAATGTTTTAAGATTTTGATTCAGGAAATAATTCCTAAGTAAATAACCAATTTTCGGATTTTTTTTGTATAGAATTTAGATCTAGAATAGAAATCTAGAAATTAGAAAACAGAGCCTCATTTTTAAATGTTGTATTTGTATGGAATACGATATCTGAAGGTATGTAAGTTGGCTTAAGAGATCTTACTAATATTATAAATGCGAAAGTTTGTGTGTGTGAAATGTATGGATTTATGCATGTTTGTTAGTCTTTCATGCAAAAACAGCTGAGCGGATCTGGATGAAATTTGGCACTGAGATAGATTATAGTCTGGAATAGCATACAGGCTACTTCCCATCCCGGAAAATTGTACGGTTCTCATGAGATATTTTTTTTATTTTTTTAACTGCATATCTACGTATATAAAAGGCGACGTGTGTAGCTTCCGGGCGAAGCCGGGGCGGGTCACTAGTAATAGAATAAATTATTAAAAGCATAGATATACGATTTAATACAACACTTCGTTACCTTAAACATTGAGCTAGGCAAAGATTCAAGCAAACGTAAGACAGATAAATCTTGTCCATGAACACACCTGACATCGTAACTCTAAAGATCTATCGGATTTGCGCAACTGACTACAAACAGCAATTGTTTAGTAGGACATAAATCAGCTGCAGTCTGCTAGCTAAGGTCGGCGACCCGACAAGTTATTTTCTACCTCGTAAACTCCGAAAGCTATAGCACCGAAATCTGTTGATAGATTTGCTTTAATATATTATAAGGGATTTGTATTTGAATGTGAATTGATTATTGTCTCTAATTATATAGCGTTAAACCAGGTGTCGGGTTAACCGCGGCTTCGCTCGCTTTGAAAATCTCGGAATGGTCGGTTGAATTGTTGAAGAAATAAAATGTAACAAACAAACATTGGCATTTATATTAGATAGAATTGAAAAGTGAATCTTATGTCAAATCGAGCGACAAAATTCTCTTGGCATAATATATTTTACGATTAATGTACTACAGCAAAATACATATGTCCACATCAAGATCGTAATTTATTGATATAGAGACTTTTGAAATAAAAATTTCGTTAGTCCGATCGTCTAATTTTAAACTTGCTAATGTCATCTGGACTATCGTTATAATAGTAGGGGAGCCGGGGATGCTAAACTTGTACATCCTCGAGCGTCATGCGGACCCATTTGATTTTGAAGATTAGATGGTAAAAAGGAAAAAAGGCTATATGACATTTGTTCTTTTAGCGATGGAGAAAGGGTCTAGAAAGTCTTTATTTATGATTTCTGTTACTGTTTTCTGTTGTTATTAAAAACAATTGTGACGGTTTTTTACCAAGCATGTGATCCCGCACTCCTTTGCGTCGCGTTCAAATCTTCAGATTATTAAAATGCACACTTATTGACATGTTAGCAACGCTCCTGTATGTCCGATTTTTTTGTACAAATTTAATGGGCTACCCTGAACGCGTCGCTCTACATAGATGACTGATTTTTGGTGTAGCAGGGTCTAAGGTACCCACCATATGTAACGCCCTCGAGTATGTACAGAAATCTCCGCTTAGGCTCCCGTACCATAAACTTTCTTAACATTCCACTAATTTCTTAAACTAGCGATTGAGCCCATTCACACTGTAAGCTTCTACCCCGACCTCACCTGACATCTAGTAAACGAGTAGTTCGTTTTCTTTTTTCAGTTCGAAAGCTATTAGAGAAAACAAAGCAAGTGGTATTAATTTTTTTAGGGGTTGTTACTAAGCAAATCTCTTTTACTACAACGTGGTCAGTGTACAACAAAGTGCCAGTAAAATCTATACAAAGCTCCCCCACAACCCACAATCGTTGTTTGTTTACATTCAAAACGAACTGGATTATGAGATGTTGCAACCCGGGAGCCGAGAGCAACAGCTGGCCTGTGTGTTGACTCTACCGAAATAAACCGCGTACGATACGATATACAACAGTTATTGAGATTTTATCACTATATTACAAAGTTCCATAGTATAAGTTGTCAAACCCGTCCCGTTTTTAGAATACGTTTATGCAACTTCCTTGCATCGTTGGACGACCACTAAAAACCACTTCACAAGTGTAAAAAACAACCTTTCGATAATATAATTGTTAAACGCCAGAAATGTGTCGGAATCCAAAATGGAAATGAAAGAAAAGATATCAAAAGGTTTATTATAAGTGAAGGCTGGCGCGCATTGCTGTCGTTTAATTAAACAGGAACATATTTCTCCTTTACGGTACAACGAAAGATAGATGATGTTTGAGTAAAGTGGGTCGCTTCAGCCATATTCCTGGCGATGTTATTTTTGATTAATAGCTTAATGTATATTTTATGTTCAATATATAATTTCGTACGTCGATAAAGTTATATCGAATGGACGTCGTTAACCCCTGAGCTAATTGTTTCTAATACATTTATATTATAAAAAGTGAGTTTAGACTTGAACCAAAGCATTTTTTTAGTGTAATTAGAGATATTTTCCTTATAGCTTTGCGTTACGTTTTCAGGCCGCTGTCCTAACCTCTTAAACAAGTATTTGAGTGTGTAAACGACACGTTTGTCCACAGACGACGGATGAATCGCTACAAAGATCGGTTACTGGCCGCCCACAACCTTGATCAAGTCGTGCCCATGTCGGGCACCAAAGTTGAGCTGTTTTGCCTGTCAATTCAATTTTTGCATTCGAACTATTTGGCTTTATCGACTGAGCCTGGACATTTAAGTTTATTACAATACAGTTCTCCTTTTTAGGGTTCCATACCCAAAGGGTAAAACGGGTCTCCGCTGTCCGTCCGTCTGTCTGTCTGTACGTCTGACACCAGGCTGTATCTCGTGAACCGTGATAGTTTGACAGTTGAAATTTTCGCGAGTGCGACTCGCACTTGGCCGGTTTTTATCGATATCGTAGCATGCAAGTCTTCTGTGGAGTTGATAGAACGCTTATTTAGAAATAAGACGCTTTATACGTGCGACATGACGCGCGACGTGACGCGGGACATGACACGTGCGACGTATGTAGGTGACTAGTTCACTTCCTGAAATGTGAATTTTTGTACGAGAATATAGGACGGGCGAGTGACAATATAATGGTACAGAGGTCAGTGTGCTCGCGATTTTAGATTGACAGCTTTGTTAAGATCAAAGAGAATCAAATAACTGGCAATATGTCAACGACTGAGGTCGTTGAAAGCGCAATTTAAGGTCAAAAGTTTTCATCCGAGTATTGTGAACTGTTGACTAGGACATTAGGTTTTTACAGTTTAGCTCAACCTTCAAACTTGCTAGTTAAAATTTTACATTGTTGGTAATGGTAATAACATTGTTAAAAGCAAATGTTTCTACTTTAATTGCATTAAAAAAATTACAAATCTGTGAAGCTCTTACGCTCCAGAACTAGGTGGTTCAACGATAACATATTTAAGAGGTTATGGCGCCGAACCAGAATTAAAACTATAAAATAAACAATCCCAAGTGGACCACGATCATCCAAACAAAATATATAGAATAGGGAAGATTTAAAATCGATTTAAAATGAGGACATGTTCTAATATATACATCGAGAATTTTAGCGAATCGATTATGATCGCGCGCGAATGCACTTTAACGATGTCGTATCAACATTGCGATATAAAAAGAGCCGGCCCACGCCGCGGCCGGTCCCAGTTGGAGTTCATGGCACAGGGTTAACGCAACAACGCCGGCACCAATTCCTCATAATCATCAAAAGAAACGGGAGAATCATAAATTTTGTCAAACTTCTAACGGATAAATGGGACGTGCAGCATTATAAGGACCCCTATACACTAGTATTTAATATTTGAATGTTCAATTTTAGTTCAATGAGACATAGATAATCTTTGTTAGTATTTTACTAGGAAGGTATAAAAAGGTATGCTTCGGTGGGTCGGGCACGTGAAAGAATGAATGAAGGGAACGTAACGAAATAAATCCATGTTGTAAAAGTGAGTGGCAGCATTCCTAGGAGAACTTATATCGGTCAGATTAGTAATATACTAAAGAAGGGCGATATAAGGAGTACCCGTAACCGACGAGCTTGTATGCCTAGATGTAGGGATGTAGAAGAAGCAAGATAGGTGTGCCAGGATCGCGCCAAATGGAAATCCATAATTTCCGCGGTTACGGGCGAGAGCGTATATTTACCAGGACTATGAGGTAAGAACAAGTGTGAATTTATCTTACTTCGATTGTCTACTTCCGTAAGCTGACGTGACAACGGTTCAGAAGCTGTTGAGGTAGCTACGCCAGATGGAGGAGGCTTCACATACGTACTATCCTCATATGCACCACATTCTGCTCTATGCTAACCTCTGTCATCGGTCAATCTATCCGAATCTCTATCAATGTCAGAGATTCGCATAGAGTAG
>JWHW01028150.1:94259-110883 GCA_000931545.1 Papilio glaucus | reverse complement strand
ATAGTTAGATTGTACTGGAAATTCATAATGCAGAGAGTTTTCATAATGATTTCGTTAGTAGCAGTTTTGGTGTAAAAAGCAGTTGACACATACTTTGCTACACGTGCGAAGCCAGGTAAAGTCGCTAGTCGCTTTTCTATTTAATAATATTGTTAAGCGACATAGATATAACATACTCATTGGATAAGTAATTAAAATTGAAGAAGGTATGCTTCGGTGGTTCGGGCATGCTGAAAGGACGAACGAAGGGAGAGTAACGAAACAAATTCATGTTGCAAAAGTGAGTGGCAGCATTGGTAGGGGACGTACAAGGAGAACTTATATCGATCAGATTAGTGACATACTAAAGAAGGGCAATATAAGGAGTACCCGTAACCGACGAGCTTGTATGCGTAGATGTATGGATGTAGAAGGAGCGAGAGAGGTGTGCCAGGATCGCGCTAAATGGATGTCAATAATCTCTGCCTACCCTTTTGGGTTACGGGCGTATATATTCAAAAGTAAGTAAAAATACATTGTTTATTTGTATATGTAATAAAACTGCAAAGATATCTTATAAATTTGGTTGTTGACCGTATAATGAATACTGTAAAATTTCTAACAAGGATCGCGAGCAACAAATAAAAACGCATAATTTTCCTTTTGCCCAATATCTTAACTTTGCTGTGTAAGATATTTTTCTTCTAAAACCTTTTTGACACCGTCACTGGCATGTCACGGGTCAGAGAACCGCAACAGATTTTTTTATGAAACAAGATGGTAAACGAACAAGCATCATCTGATATTAAAGGCTACCCATAGGCATCCGCAACAAGCAAATGAGTCGCAGATGCATTACCCACCTTTAATGGATAGATAATAGACGGGAGAAGGATATTTCCTTTCCCCATCTATCCCGTCCCTGTCAAATCCTCTTCTCCTCCCTACCTATCCTTATTAGGAAAGGATGGGAAAAGGAAATGGACTGAAATTAGGCCACCGGCACCTCACTCATCAGATGAAACGCAGAGTACTTCTACTTCACGCCTGTTTTCAGTGAGGTCGTGGTATTTCACCGGTCGAGCCGGCTCATCCATGCAACAGATGTTGTTGTTTCAGGCTCTACCACTGTTAAACACTTGTTGTCGCAGCCAGTGACGTAGTTGTTAGGGAATGGGTCTTGGTTTGATATTCAGCCGAAAAAAATACTAGCTGTTACTTTTTCAAAAAAATATAAACGTTGGCTTCAGGTAAACGCAGGCACACATACAATTAAACTAAAATTAAAAAAAAAAAATTGTTTATAGGATGTGTGTTCATTTGTTTCTGCAGATCATTGTTGGACATAGACTTCTAAAGGGACCTGCGGTTTGAGATTGTTAGATCTTTTTGACGCGTGTGAGCATCGTGGACGATAAGATGCTGGTGAACATTGCTGCCCTCTAGCTAGTCTTCTGCTCGTAGTTTTGTCCAATGTCCCCTACAGTATGCGTTCCACGATCACTCAACGGTCGTCGTGTGATGTAAGCTCTCATAACAGCTTCCTACTTTACACCGCACATCGATCGTGCAGTGACCGTGTGCATGTGAAAAAGACCTGATATGTCTCTCATCTATCGATAGCTTGCAATATACATTTTGACGCGGGGGATATGGCCTTGCTATAAACTCTAAATCGAAATAATATATAGAGCCGGCTTCCGATAGATCTGAGGAACTGTAAAGAACGCTAATGCGGCAGAAAAACCCATATCAATTAGAAAAACTTTTGTTCCAGGAATTAAACAAAATACATCAGAATACATTCGTATGTTCATAGACGACCTAAATACATCAACATCTGTTATTCACCAGATGTTGATAAAACATTGCATTAACAATAAAACAAAAAATCTCGTTTTCCTCACGTTCCTCGTAAAAAACTGATCGCCTAAAAATATTAAATATTAAAAAGTTACAATATTCTTCGTTCATTACTCGTTGAAGGAAACTTTGCGACTAACGACAATAATTTTTACAGCATTATAGCACAGTTTAAACAATCATACAGTCGGGAAACGACTTTGATTGCGGGTGAACTTACACTAGCAGTCTCAAATGTGCCAGGGTTGTCAAAAAGAAAAATTATGTCGGAAATGATTTTATAATAACTTGCGATTTTTACGGCGCGTCTAGCGTCCTTAGCGTTCGAGTGCGCAAACTAAACGCGATCGGGGGCCGCGTGACGCACCTCCCAGCTATATCCCCTCCATTGCTCTATGCAAGTACAATCGTTTCGCAACTGTTTGTTCGTAGAACTGATGAAGCTAAACGATTTTAGAATGGAGGCTAGGTTCAGGATGGCGCAGCGTGGGTCTCACAAGAGGGACCGATGATCTGCTCAAGGTTGCGGGAGTCCATTAGGTGGACGATAAGGAACCGAACTGCGATTCACTACGTCTCTAGGAGGAGTGGCCAACGTCGAACAGAAATTTATAACAGCTAACCTGGGATAGTGCTGTTTTCAACAATAGACCGAAAATCACAAAATAATACATATGCCATAAAATATTATTGTTCGAATGAAAACTAAATTTCTGAGAGTATTGGAGTGAAGCCAGGTGAACGACCAACCTTCTAAGAAATCATTAGGTGGGCGATATCCATTGGCCGATTTTCATTTTTATAACATCTCGCCATCATTCTTACCTGCCCGTGACTCAGCTGAATAACACTTTTGTTGGAATGGAACAAAAAATGGAAAATTTATCTTCCGATGAGACATAATAGAGGACATTTGTGTCACCGCCAGAGTAAATATTTTGGAATACAGAATCTTAATACAAAAAGTCCATGTTTTTTCCATTTTACATTAAGCTGTTGGTATTTGAAAGCTTTATATGATGAGTTTCTTATACGTCGAGGTAGCTCTTTTTTATAGCTATGTTCACCACGAGCGTGGTACATTAGATTAAACAAAGTAATTCCTACTGCGCTAGAGTGAACCTTATTTATTATCTGACCTTCATCAGGTATATAATGTCATAAAAGTAACAGATGTCTATTGCTAACAGTGTATCGGGAACATACAGGCCCGAAATAAGATTTTCCCAAAACATGACAACATTTTTGCTTTGGTTAGAACTCGATTCCAAAGTCGCAACGTATTTAGGTTTAACAAATTCATTAATTACTGTTTGAAGGCCTCATTGCAAGCATGTCTCAGAATCATTTTAAGGCTGACAAACTACATTAGATCCATAAATCGTGATAGATTTGGTCGTAACGTAATATTCCTTGAAAGAATGAGAAATTATCATTACCGCTGTATTGAAGTAAGTACTTCTATTTATGAAAGAAGGTGGCAAACGAGCAAGCGGTTCACTTGATTTTAATTGACTGCTACCCATAACCATCCATAACAAGCAAATTATTTATATCCTTTCCTATTTAACCCCTCCTATCCACTACTCTGTCCCTACCCTTTCTATCTTTATTGGGAAGGATGGGAAGAGAACTAGAATTAGGCCCCGGTACTTTTCTCTTCAGACGAAACGCAGAATACTTCTACTAGAAGCATACCTTCTGTGAGGTCGTGGTGGCCTAGCACTTTCTTGTATTCATTAAACCTTTAGAATATTGGTGTCTTTCAATGGTTTCTTCGATGGTTATCGCGCGTTAATTAATGCACTCACACCTTTAACCCAGAGGGCAGGGATTACGAATTTACATTTGGCATGGTCCTGGCTTACATTTTCGTCGATTGCGGGCGCTTTTAATACCGCCTTTCGTTAGTATGTCGCCTATTTTGTCAGCATCAGTTCACCTAGTACGACCTCTACCAACAATGTCTCTCACTTTCATAATATAAATTTCTCTCGTCAATCTTCTTTCATTTATCTTTTTACCTTTTTAAATTTTGATCATAACACCGTCTCCTAAGCCACACTTTACTCTTCCAACGCTATTTCTAATTCTGTCACGCCTAGGAAACTCCTCGGACACATTTCATAGTTATCTTGCGCATTGCTACCAATAATTATTATCAATCGTCCAGTCTTACAAATCATAATTTGCTTTGTTTTCATCATAAGTCGCAAAAACTTGTCTAGTTGGAGTTTACTTTAGTTAGAGGCTAGTACCCAGATTTTTAAGCACCGAGAGGTCAGCCACTTTGTGTGTGATCAAGAACATCTTAATTACATCGAATCATTTAAAGTATTGAAATAATTGTACCTTCGATGTTAGTATAGACCTACAATTATTGATCACTTAACGTCCTCTCCTACTAAGTCTGACTAACAATTTGGTAAAGAAAATCTGTTCCTTTGATTTATTTATTTGCTGAAAATATTATCCGTTTCTCGTATATGATGTGGTTGTTTTAGGTCTTTACTAATTTGGAGGATTTTTATATTCTCTGCCCTTATTCCAATTTATTATCGGCATCGGCACAAAGGGTTTCCGACTTCCATCTATCATACGTCACTCTCTTTTTAATTCTATCACCTTTCACGATATAATGTTAATATGGAAGATATTAGACGGTATTTTTTGCTGATTTCGGTTGTGGCTAATTATACTCACGGTCATTTCATTACATTGGAAGCAGATTAGGAGGCGCCTGAGGAAGTCGACACGCCAAGTTCTATTCAAATATAAATCTATGTACAACGACCTCTAATTGGCGCGCCTCGGTGCAAAGCCCCTCCCACACAATACTGTTTACTATTACAATATTTGCCAAAGTTGATTGATGATCGAGCTCGTCATAGTGACATATGGCAGCGGCCAACAGCTTCAGTGCCATCATTCAATGTCGCAGTGATCCATATCCATCCGGCTGATCATGCGACGTTCGCCTTTGACGTAACTCATCCAATAACTAGTTTTCGTCCGTCTGTCAGTCGTGTTAGTATTAAAAATGAAGTTCATTTCGACCATTAATCTTTTAGAGCGACTAAAAATATTTACTGCCAGACTGGCTGGTCCCGATGAGTGCAAAGAACTAAGGCGAGAGATATATTAGTACCACATAATGTGACCGCTTCAATTCTTGTTTGAATATTTCTTTTAACTGTTAATATAAAAAAAAAACATTACGAACTAAACTATTTAAATGTTGCACATTAAATACTTTATGCTCAGAATATTTTTTTTTCTTTCAAAATATTTATTTATTTAATATTTATATATACATATTCATCTTAGCTAATATTGTAATGTAATATTGTAAATGCGAATGTGAGTTTGTCGGAAGTACGGAGTACGGAAAACAACATTAAGCCAGAAAAAAAAATATTTTAAGGGATACGAAAAATAAAACCTAATATAGGTTGCCATGGTTACGTATGACACGACTACGACACATTTTTGACATTAGGTTGAATGACATGACATATATTACCATAGCAATATAATTCCAAGTCATTATTGGTGAAATCCATATGTAGGAGTATTTCTCCTGCCGCTTTCCTACGTTTATTTATATATATGTCCAAATTTCGTATATATTTAAACGTGCTTTATTTTATTATGCTGGTTACATGGACTCACGGTGCAAAGAAAACTAATATTAACACCTCAAGACGCTTTACTCCGATTTACCTAAATTATGTCTAATAAGAGCAAAGTTGTGAGCAAATAAAGTAATAAAGTAATCTAAAGGGTATTATAATACAACGAAATATTGGTTGGATTATAACGACTAACGTAACCATCCAAACCTGTAAATTTTTATTTTTTAATTCTATATAAATATAAAACAGTAATAGCCGAGGAGGGTCGACGTCACGCACGCGGCCAGCCTCGAAAAAAAAAAACAATATACATTATACACTACGGTCATACTATACCGACCCCACATGACGTGGGAAAAGGACAAGGAGATGATGATAAATATACTGTGATTCTCGTGCTCCTATAGATTTTTTAGGGTTCCGTATCCAGAGAGTAAACGGGATCCTATTACTAAGACTACGCTGTCCGTCAGTCTGTACAACAAACGTGATTTTTTATAGATAATGGTACGGAACCCTTCGTGCGCGAATCGCACTTGGTTTTATTTCACACACCGGTTTTATTTCAGTACGTATCTCCAACTAAATCTATAAGAGTACAAAATAACTAGTAAACTATCGACCAACTCACCATGTATTCAAGTTTATATATAATACTTAAAGTCTACATAACTATATGTTAAAGTATATAGTGTGAACTATTTTCATTGCCAATCTTATCTCAATAAATAGACAGTTGACTAAACGGTTATATTACTCAATGCTGTGGCGATGACAAAATTAAATTCAATTGGAATGAGTCCGTGTTTAACAAGTTCATAAAGGCGAGCACGGTGATAGACAAAGTGTCGGTAAAATATTATTGTGTACCGTTAGTGGAACGAACTTAATTTTATTATTTTTTATTTAATACTACACGGTATTTGCTATTAATACTTGGCTGTATTTCTATACAAGGTTAGTTGACCGTTCCTATTTGGTAATATCTAATTTACTGTTTTTTATTACTAGTTTTAGTTGTGTCATATTTAGTACTGTAACTTGAAAAAAAAATAGAATATTTATAGCAAATACCACCATCTTTAACGGACGAACGGATGAGGTTCTCAATTCGGTTGTAAATTTTTTGTATTGTCATAATTAAGTCGCAATCTCATATGTAATGAGGTTATTTCCTTTTATAATCTGTTAAATCAACTTAAATATGTTTGTAATCGTTTACATAGTCTTTATTAAATTTTTGTCAAGACTAGTCTACAGTATTTTAAGCGTTGGAAGGAAATTATTTGTTTAAAATTGAAAAAAATTCATACAAAGTGGACAAATACCATAGTACCGTTTAGTTTAGATTACCACAAGTTTAAAATTAGCAAATAACATTTATTTCTACTATTACTTTGTTGGTCACATTCATAAATATTGTTTTAAGATGATTATCATCTTTGTATTACTTTTATTCGATAGATAAAAAGTTAAAGATAAAGTTGTTAAGTTGTAGTTGATAAAAGTTTAAAAGAAACTCCATAAATTTTATTGTCTTTATTAGTTACATTACCTTTGCAATTACCATCGATGCACAAGCGACCTGATACATTGTGTGCAAACGAGTAAATATATCCAATGAGGAAAATACTAAAGTTATCACAATAATAATATTCATCACAACACAGACGTAGCTTATACATTGAACATAGATTTCGGCGTCTTGCTTCAAGCGAGATATTTACAATGCTAGCATGACTCCGCCTTCATATTTTCTTCGTTTCCTCTTCTCACAGTTAAGAGATCAATAATAATACATTTTGTATGTCGGTACACTAAACACATAGTCCAAGGAGGGACCTCTGGATTGGAAGAAATGATTCTCGTAACTATAAACCCGCCCTCTGTACCTGCATCAACAAGGGATTCACATTACGCATCTGGTGATGATGATAGTGATGGTAATGATGGTGATGAGTTAGGTGATGAGGATCGAACACAGATGAAGAATGGCGAACGTTTAAGAGACGGAGATGTTGCGCAAGCCGGAGCGTCGACCGCGCTCTAATTTTATCCAGCGGCAATGTCCGGCACATTTGAATGCAATAAAACGCATTCTTGACATTTTGATTTTAGTTACACTATTTTGGAGTCGGCTGTTCAGGCGACAACTATTTAGGTGAAGTGAAGATGCAAATAATTTAACAATGTTATGTGATTGAACGTTTATAAAATTATTAAAGATTATTAACATGAATACGATTCAAGCCAGATCTGCATGTTTAGACAATTTGTGACGAACATCATGTTATACAGGACTAGAATGATGAAGAAATGTATTCACTAAGAATATACTGTGTGTACTGAATATACTATATGTGTACTAAGTATAGGACATTTATTTAAACTTTAAGATGCAATTTTGCTAATGTTAGGCGTACAATGATAAAACGGTTAGCGAATAAAACGAGTTAGACGATGGATTGCGTGCACAAGTAACGTTGGTTTCGTAAGACACGCATGTCGGTTAGTTATTTATACAGTGTAAATACATCAACGAGGGCACGATTGTGCAAAACACATGCGGTACACACAGACGGTACTCACTTTGCCCCGGGAGCGGATTTTGTGTCGAGAACCTCGACAATATCGCCAGTTTTAAGCGACACTTCATCGTCAGCCGTAGCAGTGTAGTCAGATGAGGCCACCACTACATCCTCTACCTGAAACAAAACAGAAACAGTTTAATTACATTCACTCGTTGAAATTAAGTATCAAATTCCTTTCGCCTGTGTTCACAAAGAATCATATTAGTAGTTTAAAGAACTCTAGATTACCTTCGGTGGACTTCTGCTACAACTAGACCTAGATCTAGATAAAGATCTTGAAGAGTAACGTCTGTAACTGGGTGTTTTGTCTAAACTACTCATTCTGCTTCGCGTGTTCTCTCTGTCGAGTAGTACACCACTGTAACGCCGATTCCATCCACCAAACTTAGTTATTCTTTGGCTGTTACTTATATTACAATAGCCAGTAAATGTTTGAAGATCTTCCTCGTTGTCGTCTACGACTGGGCAGCTGTACATACTAAACCTATGTGCGATCGGTTTGCTAAGATTTAAAGCAGAGAATACGTGAAGTGGTTCAAAATGTCTTATTCCATTTTCGTCAAGGACTGTATAAGCTACTTCACCGGTCAGGACCGCTCGACTAGCTTCTCGTGGCACCACAGCCTGTAAGCCTTTCTTCATAATTAATAATGCTCCCCGATGTTTCTTGCGTTGGAACAAAAAGTCCTCCATAGCTAAGCTATTTTCGGGCTGAAGCAAACTTAATGGTACCTCATCGGAAGTCATCAATGGCC
The DNA here is from genome assembly GCA_000931545.1 of Papilio glaucus. Classification (NCBI taxonomy): domain Eukaryota; kingdom Metazoa; phylum Arthropoda; class Insecta; order Lepidoptera; family Papilionidae; genus Papilio; species Papilio glaucus. The sequence goes on along the minus strand of JWHW01028150.1, from coordinate 102,060 downwards.
GATCTTCAGGTATGATCATCAGTGCAGCACTTTCTCGTACTAAATCCCTTAATTTAGGATCCGTACGAGCTAGCTGTGGATCATTTTCCAATTTCTGTAGTGCGGAATATAAACTAGGCGTTTTGTTAGCAAGTTTTCTCATAACGGTTATCCTTTTCAAAATATTCATACTTTCGGCATCGTTTGTTAAGTTTGATAAGTTTGTCTCATTATCAAGAGTACACGATAACTTCTTGACAACATCGTGCATCCCAAGAACTCGAGCAAGACCGATTGATTGACCAATAAATTGTTTAATGTCGTTTGATTCAGCATCTTGTAAAATTATTTCTAGTTCTTTCATACTGTTCTCTTGAACCGCAGATACGATTACCTTCTGAAGTGTTTCTGCTGCTTCATTATCAGTTTTAATGAAAGAGATGGATTCTGAAATATGTTTTAGTACATGACGAAAAACATTTGCATCGTTTTTAGATATATTTTTGAATGCTGGGCCCAAGACTTCATTTTCGCTGCTAAGAAAATCGCAGAACTTTTCAATGATGTCTTCTTCTTTCAAGGAATGTTTGTGTAATGTACTGTCCAACGCAATTTTAATTAATTCTATTTTTGGTTTCGAAGAGTTTTCAAGTATTTCTTCTCTTAATGTTTCCTTACTTTCCTCCGTTTGTAAAATTTTATACATAGCCGATACAAAGTTTTCGTCAATAGATTTTCCCAATATAGTGTCAATAGATTTTAAGATAACTTGATATTTTTCTCTGCTGTTATTATTGTTTATTTCTTCAAACTGTTCAGCTGTAACTAAAGCCGCCAAAACTGCTGCTGCGATAGAATTTTTAACATTTTCTTGTTGCACGTCTTGTTGATCATCATAACTGCAGCTGTCTATTCGTTTTTTGTTAAATCTGCTTTTTTTGGATTCAGTTTCGGTTTTATTGTTTTCGTGGATTTCAGTCTTCAAATGAGCACTCATTTCAATTATTGATGTAATGATTTCCATTAGTTGGTTTGCAATGTCATCTTTTAAACCATAATCAGTGATAAAAGCTTTTAACGCCTCAGCATTTCTAGTTTCATTTAAAATTATATTTATTGCAGGTAGGTCAGCCGGTACTTGTCTACCGATTGACATGCCTGCTTCAGATAATTGACGTAACATATTTGTGTCAATTGTAAGTTCGCCTTTGGTAGACGTAGTATCGTTTGGATTGGTTTTCACCTTTAAAAGTTTTAGTTCTTCGGGGGTAACAACAAAGCTTTGTACGGAGAATTCTAGTCCCTCATCACCTTCAGTGAGATCTGGAGCAACAAACTTTAGACCTTCAGGCGTTTGAACAATTTGTCCAGGTACAAAGGTTACGCCATTATCTTCTGTTTCAATTACTCTACCAGGAACAAATCTCGGGCCTTCCTCAGTATCAACGACTTGTCCAGGAACAAATCGTGACCCTTCATCTTCAGTCCAAATAACTTGACCAGGTATAAATGTTGGGCCAGCTTTCGTTTCAATTATTTGGCCAGGTACAAAGCGAGGACCGTCGATAGTATGAATCGTTTGGCCAGGAACGAATTTTGCTCCACTCTTCGTATTAACCACTTGTCCCGGTACAAATTTTGGGCCTTCTGCAGTATCAACAACTTGCCCCGGAACAAACTGCTCACCGTTCTCAGTAAACACGATTTGTCCAGGAACGAAAACTCCCTCAACCATCATTCCAGGCACGAAGCGAGATTCATTTAACCCGTTTTTAACAAGTCTTCCTGGAACAACTTTACCGTCTATTTTAGGCATCTTCGGACCGGGATAAAATTCGATGCCTTTTACAGTTTGTACCATATGTCCAAAAACATATAATGACTCTTCGGATAGCGAACAAGTTTTAATATCTATTGGCAACCCCACGGGAGCGCCTTCAGTGAAATTAATATCTTCAATGGATTTTGCAACAGAAAACTCCACATGTCCATCAGCTTGGACAATTGTTTTTCCTGGTAGAAACTTCTGTCCGCAGTCTGTGTGTACGATCTGCCCTTCAATGAATTTTGGTCCGTCTATTGTTTCTACGGTAGTACCCGGTATAAATTCCAAGCCATTATTAGTTGTTTTTGTAATTCCTGGTACAAAACATGTTTCTCCATCACTAACAACTGTTTGGCCGGGCACAAATTTCAGACCATTTGGTGTTGCTATAGTTGCTCCAGGAATGAAATGCAATTCATCATCTTGATGTACAACTTGTCCAGGAACAAACTGCCATTCATTATTTATTTTAGCATTTTGCCCCGGGGTAAATGTTATTTCTCCATTATCTGTAATCGTTTGACCGGGAACAAATTGTGCACCATCTGGGGTCATAATTGTTTGACCCGGTACAAATACATCTTCAGACCCATTATTAATAACTTTGCCTGGCACAAATTTGAAACCTTCTTCAGACAAAACTGTTTGACCCTCTGTGAAACGATATGTTTCTTTGTTTTTAATAGTCTGCCCGCAAACAAATTCTTCACCGTTTGTTGTTTGTAAAACTTGCCCAGCTAGAAAGAATGGCTCTTGTGTGTTTTCAGATGTTACTATGTGGCCTGGTATGAGACCAGGGCCAGCAGGCGTATTTACACTTAAGCCAGGGACAAAAACAGGTCCAACTGGGGTTTCAACGGTCTGGCCGGGTACGAAAACTAATCCTTGAGGCGTATTTATATGTTGACCAGGAATAAATGTTTTCGCTTTATTAATATCTAAAGTTAGTCCCGATATTTTTGCGATTTTTTCCCTTTTACCTTTCTTAATGTTCTTTATAACGTTTGGCAAAATTTCTAAAGTTGGCAACATATCTAACTTATTTTCTTCAAATAATTTTTCAGTTACATCAGAAGTCTCAGTTAAGCGCTCCTGAGAAAGCTCCTTCACAGCTTCTAGCAATGTTTCACATGGCCGGTTTTTTACGGGTTTCAAAGGATTAACACTAGGAACATTTTCTAGAGGTATTGTCACTTCACTAATATTTCTATCGACTTGGTATATTTCTGCTTCACAATGGTATGGCATTATTTTCACAGGTGAAGGCAATATTGTGCTCTTGGGGATGAAATGTTCATCTTTTGTGTCTTTTTCAAGTAAGTCCCAATCCCATGTTTCCATCAATGGGTGTATTTGATCTTTCCAATCACCGTTACACATGGCAATGCTAGATTTGGATCTCATTTGATTTATGTTAAAATTGTCACACAAATAGCTCTTTGTATCATATTTTTCATGTTTTATTTCTTCTAATTTAGCTTTTTTGGCCAAACGATCTTGACGGAGTTTCTCTTCTTCAATCTCTTGAACTTCTGCAAGTTTTTCCTTAGTTTCGAATATTTTTTTCATTGACGATAGACCTGCTGCCCGTTTTCTTTTCTTCTTTTTTTCTTCAAGTTCTTCTTGTTCCCTCTGTTTTAGCACTTCAGCATTCGGCCCTTCTCCTTCATACATTTCTACGTCTTCAGTAAAATCTTTAAAGTCCATGGAAACACTCCGACCTTGTTTTGTTTTTATAAGAACAGTGTCAGAGTCCTTTGCAAGCATGACGTCTCGAACATCTCCATCACGCACAGCTGCTTCCATCCGAGCGGAGAACACTAAGCCACAGCGTCTTTCCTGTACCGTATAAACGTATCGCTTTTCATCATTGACTTGTTTAGTTAATAACATATCCATCAATGCTTTTTGAGCTTCAGTAGACCCGTCAAGAACGGGGAATATGTATCTATAATCCGGTAACAAATCATGTTTTCTATTGCCATAAATAATTTCTGGTGAATAATGGTGAGGTCCCAGTTCACCTGCTACATTTGTTATTTTGCACTTTGTTTTGGACGAACTCGATGTTAAAAGAACTGGAATGTAGTGGTGAGTAGGCAAACCGTATGATTTGCCGGTGATCCTGCAGCATCGCTTGGCATCCGCCGGAGAGATCGGAGCGAGGAGTGGAAAATAATTGGGCTTAGGCAGCCCCCTGCTGCGGCCAGTTATTCTACAAAACGACATCGCGGTTTCACGTTATATCACGTTGTCATATTATTTGTTTGCAACTGAACTCAAATTGTCTTTGGTTCGATCTTTAACCAAGTTATCGTATTTATTTCACGGCACTAGTCGACACGAGTGTTCACTTTGGAGGTTGCGGCTTGACTGACGACGCGAACGACGAGCGCGGAGCTTTACTAAGCGCACGCATCAATTTGCACCTTTGGCGAAGGCAGACGGTGTGCCGTATATTTGTTCCGGTTAGTCGCTATTTATAAACAGAAGTGAGACGTATTTATTCTTTACACGAAATATATTGACACAGATCCATGGGGAAAACACCGGTGCGACGAATCTCACATTAATTTGTCGCTTTGTGGGAGGATAAAAAGAAAATTATTTTTACGAGTGTTCTTACCTGAATAGCGCAATTTATTACAGGACACAAGAAAAAGAGCTGGAATTATATCAGATTGCCGCTCTATAATTTACTGTCTGTTCGCAAATGTCGAGCGTAAATGATGTTTATAGAAAATGTTTGCAAGAATTGTAATCTATTAAACCGTCTACGGTTTTAATAAATTAAATGTAAAAATATCAATACAGTGTGTCACTTTCGAGTACAAACATATATAAAATTAGGTAATATTGCCACGTTGTGGTCGGATGTATGTAGAGCTTGTCAACAATGTTAACGAATAACCTCGGAGTCGGGACCGCGATTATATTTTTAAACATCATTTAATCTGCGAACCTTCAAGTTTAAGCGAGCGTGAAGTGGACAGTTTATTTCTATACACTCTTGACTTTTTAAATTTATGTCAACGAATGACCTAAGGTGATGACGACCGATTTATTGTAATGATAGAAGTACCAAAAAATTATTGTATCATTTATGATAATGACAATATTTTTAAGTTTTCCTTTGCATCAACACTCCCACTTAACAATACAAGAGAAGTATTCTCGTAAGAACTAAACGTATATTTACTAGTATTCTTCGAGTAGACCTTAATCTCTGCTTACACTTCTATGTGTGAGCGTTTGTTTTAATTCAATAAATTAATCTATCCTCACCAAGGAGCATTACTTAACTCTCCCAAACCGCACCCAAACGGCACCGTGAAAGGTTTCAAATTCACTCTAAGATTTTTCTTGAATCGCAAGGTTGCAGAAAGGTTGTTCCATAATGTAGAACGATGCAGCGTTAGCGTATCTGCCACAAAAAAATCGACAACCTGGTCAAAGTTGTGGGAATTCACTGATCGAGGACAGTAAGGGACCGATCAGTATGTCGATCCTAGGAGCAAAAGTGCTGCAACCGACCGGGTTCCCGCCTTGTCGGTGCTTTGGGGCTTAGTAGCCGTGGGCTCATCACCCACAGAACCAACAGGAACCCAGGGCCTCGGCTCCGCAGTTGAGGTAGAGTAGCAGAGGGAGATGATTGTTGGCATTACGGTGCACCTCTGTCCATATCCTGCGCGACTCAACGGAGTCGTACCGCAGACGCGACGGCGGCAGGTCTGAGGGGAAAGACAGTGCCCACACTGTTAGCCCTACCCCTTGCAGCCCACTCCCTCGCAGGCATAATATCCACTTGCCCGCAAGGGCGGATATGCGTAGGCACTTCCTCGCATTAATAAAAGGGGGGCACTGCTATAGACGGTCAGATAAGCATTCAGATAAATTTAAATAATATGCTCTTAAATCACTATCCTACATCGTACCTTCTAATACATTGACTCATGCATAACGTGTACACGTTAATATCAACCTAAAATATCTGAGTCAGTACAAATTCACGAAGCCAACAAACAGCTCATCAATATAATATACATCGATGATAAAATAAGACCGCCTTTCGAAATAATCTCTGCTCACGCCAACCATTGAAATAGAACTAAGCCCTAGTTATTTTTCAATCCCGTCAACGTTTGATCTCCATGTTTCGTAACATCAATTCGCAATCGATGTAAATCCAAACAAAACGAAAGCTCTTCAAAGCATCGAGTTCGTTGCTAAATGAAAATAAAGATCTAATCTCGAGAAACACATTCAAGGCCTTCGAATATAATTTTAGCGTACATTTGTCAATGCAACGTGCTCTTTGGAAACGAAAATATGAAAATTCGTACAATTTAAAAATAATTATTTAAATTTAACTTTATTTAAACATTCTGGTCGCTAAGCGAGATAATGAAAAACAAATAAATAATCGTTGCAGAGAAAAGGAAGACATTTAATATATGTATATATATTGACTTACCTAACATGGGCACTAACACCAATTACAAAATAATTTAACAGTATGTAAAAATGGACTGGAGCAAAGCTTTGTAGGAGTAACAAGAAATAGAATAAGGTTAGAAAGAATAAAGAATTAAACTGAATTCAAAAAATCTTGCAACACTATTAGAACATCAAAGTGGTGACAGGACTAAGAGAGAGAGAAAGGAAAAATTGACAAAAATAAATACAGAATGATATCCAAGAGAGAGCAATAACAGGGGTAGGAAATTCAAATGATGGGAGGACGTAGAAAGTGGCGTGTCTGGAATGGATCCGCATCGCAAAAGATAGGAAGGAGGTAAAAGAGGAGTGTTTTGGAGGAGGAGGCCTTCGTCGAAATACGAACTGCTTCGCAAGGGGAGATGCTGCTTGCCGATGATAAACAAGAAAGGCTTATTTCATTTTATTTTCTATATTAATATGTGTGTGTTGCACAAAGACCTTGGTTTAAAGTTGACTTCTACTTCTACACAATGATAGAGGCACAATACCCACCCTTTGTATTGTGCCTCTACCATTGTTTTTTTTTTTCAGGATTTTAAAGCACTGGCTTTGTATGTATGCATTATCTCATTTCCGGAATAAAAGGTAAGCACCCCATGTCATTTTTCTGTACCCCTGACAATACGTGTGTTACATGATGATCGGTTCAGTCCTTAAGAAGTCAGAACGCAACAAACAAACTTACGTTTGCACTCATAATATTAATTAGGATAACGTATAACGTGTACGGACGTAATCTTTGTTAAGAAGTAAAAGAAAAACGAACATTTTGATTCCAAAACAAATAAACGAATTTCGTTTACTTCACTCGTAAACAAAGCTCTTCGCAAAGCAAAACATGTTGAGTGCTTCAATGCCACATGTTGCCGGGGAACATTTCCAGTGATTTTTCCTCAACGCCACGGTAAGTAAATATCGCGAAATGTGCCATCACAAATTTTACGACTTTTCACGTTCAGGGAAATTGGTTAGACAGTCATCGCCGGATTGGACAGTGATTGCGGGCAAACAAATTTTTTCTTTAGTGACTCACCGCTTAGACGCCCGGTCAAGAGCGTCGCTGGCGGGAAAATCATTGTACATCAAAAAACTCGGAAATCGATTTGTTTGAATACGAGTTTATTGAACTTAAGACAAATCTATCGATATTATTGGCACATAGCAACAGCACAGTTTGCAAGATTTAAAATAATATACGTACTGTCAATACCAACGACATACGACAGAAAAAAGTACGTATATTATAATGAAAAAAGTACCTAATCACTTTTGCATAAATGTCGTTTCATTAAGTGCTGTTTCTATCTTTTGTTCACTCACAGCTAAATGCTATCATCAAAGGATGAAACGATCGGTTGAAGACAATTCAATACTACAGCGAATTTTGAATCTAAAATTTGTGTGTCACCCAATGATTTCATAAGCCTATGGCATCCTTATACAGGAATAAGCAAGAGGGCCTTTGGCAAGAGAGGTACCTAACACTGATAAGTATTG
>JWHW01028150.1:75292-85948 GCA_000931545.1 Papilio glaucus | reverse complement strand
ATCTAGGCATACTTAAACAGTCTTTTTTATAGAAGAAGGTGGCAAACGAGCATGCGCTTCACCCGACCGCTACCCATTAGGCATCTTCAACAAGCTAACGAGTTGCAAATGCGTTGCCTACCTTGGATAGATGAGGGGATAAAGAGAAAATTAAGCCCTTTTTAGTCAAAACCACCTCCCCTTCCCATTCATTCCTTATAGACTTAGGCCTCCGTCCATCTCACTGATCAGACGAAACGCAGAATACTTCTACTTTACGTCTGTCGAGCCAGCCCATTCATGCAACAGATGTTGTGGCGGCAACATTGCCATAGTTGTCCGACATACAAATCTCCTCTTCTAGTCTTCACCTATCGGTGTAGGTACCTAGAGGTATGCTGTACTTGTGTGTATGCTTGTCAGAATAAAATTTCCTATTCTCTATATCACCAACAGTAAAGTCAATGATTATGAATCGTATATAATGTAAAATGCAGTCAAAACACCAAATTAAATCTTCTCAATTAGGAGAAAAACGTAAATTTATCATAATAACTTATTTTTTAATATTGAGACTTACTCTCTTCGCACTCTAGTTGAATTAGATAAGACTTTTGTTAACTTTCACTAAGTTATAATAATTATAATGTCACTTACTTCCACGTCCATGTTGAGCGTGGCCTCCTCGGGCCGCGCCTCGCTCCGGCCAGCAAGCAGCGCCGGCACCGCCACGCGGCTCACCCACTCGCCGAACTCTGTACAACACGCGCACGTCACCGCCGAGTCTATTGTTCAAGTGTGTTAGCACAAACTCCACTTGGAAAACAAACAGCGAAAAGCTTTAAGTAATTGTTTGCATTATTTACTTTGCAAAGCGAAGTATTCTAGGATAGCTGAGAAGAGACTGAAAGAAGAATGTGTTAAAGTACAGGGTGGTTCCTTCTCGTCGCTTCGTATGTTACCATGCATTGTAGTTTGACATCAAATTGTATTTTTGAAAATATTTTTCGGTTGTTCAAAATTTCAATTTGTCAATTTTATTTATTCTAAAATCATAGTTTATAATAAACATTTTATAAATACACATGAAGAAAGAGTGATAGTAGAAGAAGACCTTAAGATAAATTAAAAAAATGACAAGGGCGAAGATAGAACAAAAGAATTCAAGAAGCTTTAAAAAGGAACGGTAGTGTATGGATAGAAAATAGAAACAGAGAAAAAGCATTAAAATACACACAAAATTAAACACATTCATTATAAAGTATGATGATGAAGAACGTAAAGTTTGTTTGATGTTTTGTGTTTATTGTGTATTGGAGGGTAGGTAGATACATATAAAAACTTTCTACTTGCACACATATTTTACTTCTGTCAAACGATGAAGTAAATTTTAATAATTCATTATTTTTATTACTCTAAACAAAATGTTCTAGCGGAAACGTTGCACCATATATTTACTTGTTAGATTGTATTTTTACTAGTTTTAGTTACGGAAGGTTCTAATTTTTAGGCTCTACAGGGTGTTCTAAAAGCTACTACTAGAATAAAGTAAATGTTTTGTAGAATAAACAACGATCTAGAAACTAGTACAATTTTGTTTTAAAATCGAGACCACGAAACTAAAGAATCACTTAATTTAAAATAGTGAGTTCATTTAAATGAAGTCGTGGTCGTTGCCAAGTCAAGATACATCAATTCCCTGCTGGGCATAGGCCCTGTGCCTTAAACCATATACAGGTGGTTCCATTATCAGAAGGTGTCCCTAGTTTTTCTTCACGTAGAACATGGTCTACGTTCTCTTAAAATGAGATCACTTGCATCAAATTATTAAATATTACCTGTTAATAACTATTGTTTACATTTTTAAAATCTTTAAAATATCTATATCATTACTGTAAGGTAGGTCTTAAATAAATTAAAAACCGTTGTTTATTCATTAATTTGTAAATCATGTGCACTGACCTATTGCCTCTCTGTTCATGAGGTCTAGTGTTTCGTGTGTATCGTCCATTTTGTGTGTTGTCACTGTCTGTCTGTGTGTTCAGTTGTGTTCTTTAAAGTATCACCACTAGATTGCACACGTCACTTCACATTTAAAACAGAAACATTTATTCTCGTATAACTTTAATAAAGGAATTAATCATATAGAATTGGGTTAATATTTTCTCATAGTGAATTAACGATAGGGACAAAAGGTTCTAGAAGGGCGGCCACATACTGGTCGACGCATCGTTGGTAGGCCTCGTCAAAGTTGCGGGAATCCACAAAGACTTCCACAGGATGGAGATTGATCTTAGTGGCAATTAATGGAGTAGGCCTGTGTCAGCAGTGCACGAATATCGGCTGAAACGACGACAACGACAAACAAACTATCCGTTGACTACAATTCCACTTGATGAAATCGTTTGGTTCGAGCGCGGGGATTTACGACAAAAGAACGGAGACCAGCCGTGTGTCCAAACATACGATGGTAGAACGTAGATGGGGGAATTTAATTATATGGAATGTTTATTTAAAAATATGCGCTCACGCCCGTAACCCAGAGGGGTAGGCAGAGATCATGGATTTCCATTTGACGCGATCCTGGCACACCTCTCTCGCTTCTTCTACATTCATACATCTACATATACATGCTCGTCGGTTATGGGTGCTCCTTATATCGACCTTTTTTAATAAGACTACTCTTAAGACTAATCTGATCGATATAAGTTTTCCTAGGGCGACCCCACCAACACTGCCACTCACTTTTGCTACATAAATTTGTTTCGTTATTCTCTCTTCATTCATCCTTTCAACATGCCCGAACCACCGAAGCATACCTTTCTCAATTCTAGTTACAACATCCACTTTTAAGCCACATTTTTCCCTTATAATGGTATTTTTAATTCTATCATTCAATGTCACAATTAAATTTAATTCAATTTATTTCTAGATCGAGGCCATACCATACAAACTATCCCGAAATAACATATAGTTTACAGTACCATCAGTAAATAATAAAGCGACGCGTAAAGTAATTTTGGCAAATGTCTGTACACCTGCATGTAACTAATTCCGCAGAGAATTATTCGTATTTCAAACGGATCGTTTAGTGTACTCGGGTCGGGAATGCATGGCGCAACGCGAACGCATCCCTCAGGTGTGCCAACTGCCAGCGGACGCATGCCAACATATACTTGAACTTGTGTCATACTGCACACAACCAACAGCCGTCTATCTTCATCTCTCATTAAACACTGCGCAAAGTGAAAATAAACTAGAGAAATATGCATCGACGTAATAGGAACTTAGTCATCCTAAACATTATAAATGCTAATGACAGTTTGTTTGTAACGGTTTCGCGCGTGAACTGCTGAACAAATCATCGTGCAATTTTGTCCACATATTTGTAAGAGTATAATAAAGCACATATTATCCCAAAACACCCGCCCGAGCGATAAAAAAACCTGCTATCAGTTGCCATAGTAACTCAGTGACAGAACTATTACGACTTCTTGACATTTTTATTGTCATGTCATACGTTATCATAGCAACCGAAATAACGTTTTGAAATTTACCTGTAGTACGTGAAATCAAGTTACTTTCAAAATAAGAAAGGAATGCGTGCGACGCCGCGGGCAGTTGCTAGTCACTATGAACATAAAGAAACTTTAGATCATACAGACCAAAAGTAAATTATGGAAACGTTGCTAAGAGAAAATACCACGCTAGGGTAGGTAGAGATTATGGATTTCCATTTGGCGCGATCCTGGCACACCTCTCTCGCTTCTTCTACATCCATACATCTATATACAAGCTTGTCGGTTACGGGTAGTCTTAATATCGCCCTTCTTTAGTATGTCACTAATCTGATCGATATAAGTTCTCCTAGGACGTCCCCTGCCAACCCGGCCAGTCACTTTTGCACCATAAATTTGTTTCGTTACTCTCCCTTCAGTCATCCTTCAAACACGCCAAAAAGAATAATAATATGCATGAATAAGACAGTTCAGTTTTATCTACACCTATCAATCTATCATCAGAATGACTATCAAATCAAGAGTTTCAATTCGAGTTGTGTGTTTTTCATCTTTAATTTCATCCATTTTGTTCTAAGGAATTCATAAATCATTATTGTCATTTAAATTTAAAATCAATTGCAATATTTTATTTCTCATAATGTAGTCGATGATTTAATCTATATTTATCATATGCAAGGTCAGACTGGATTAATGTCTCACAAGCGACGCTCAAATGTTTTAGTAAAGAAATGCCTAGTGACATCCTGTATTAAAAGCATCAGCTTCATCATTATGCCATAGATATTTTAAAACGTCCTTCAATTACTTTTCAAGATTATTATTTTACATGTTTTACTGAGGACAGAAAAAATAATAAATTTCTGGTTTAATTCATTCAATTGCTCTGTCTAAATATTACTTGTTTTTTAAAAACCACAAATGATTGTTTTTGAACCTACTCTATTCCTGGTGTATCAAAATAGACCACCCCTTTCATAATCAATATATAATGTAACAGCTACGTTTACGTATGTCATCTATTGTAAACTTTGTCCGTTTACAATCTCACTAGGCATATTTTGAACTGATAGAAAGTGAACTTAACGAGTCATTGTTAATAATGTTATTATTTCTTTGTTAAACATCTTATTTTCATACTATCCATCATTCCTAATAAAGCTAACCTATAATTATTCAAACGAACATAAAGTTTAACGTCATAACGCCAGCAAAATCAACAATTTGACTTCAACAGTTCATAAACAGTAGAAAAATTACAAGTTCAATTGTGAATGAGTCATTCACTTCACAATTTACTGTCAGTTTATAATATGCCTATGTTTGTAAGCTGACGAAGTTCACATACATACAAGAAAGATGTATGATCAATGATATTTCATACTATAGATATGTTATACTCATACAAAATCACCGGTCAAAAGTGTTCCAAACACAGTGACAGCAACATGTCAAACGGTGTAAAAAGGATAGCGTAATTAAAATAATAAGAAAAAAGAGTACAGCTAGTGTTCGTCACTTAAGCGTAAATGTAAACACATGACGTAAGCTACAGAAAAAGCGTGCTATTGGCACGCTTTTCGGGTCTAAACTTTTACTTTAGTATTATAATATTATTGACTATGATCGTTTTTCTCGGAATATCTCTGAGAAAAGAAATCCTGCACCTCTAAAATCAAAGAAATATATTTTTATTTAAACTGAGGACACTTTATTTGAAACAAATATATTTGTAAATATGTCTTGTTCAAGGAGGGAATTCGACCTCCAGTTAACGGCTTGTGTATTTTCGACGCGTCAGTGTCACTGGTTCAATGTCTAATGTCTTACGTTCCTGCTCTAGTCATTAACACACTTCTGCTACGTTTTAAAACTAATTTTTAACCGACTTGAACAAGGAGGAGCGGTGTTTGGTAGAGATCGGATCAACATATTTAGTGGTACTCAGGCGTAGCCGGGGCGGGTCACTAGTATAGTATAAAGTTCATTTGTAAAATGTTAAAGGCATCCTCGTATATTGGTATTTCGTTAGCTGACGCTGACACCGACTCCAAAAATAAATATGATTAAGAATTGATTCTTATGTTTATTTGCGTTAAATTATTTTATACTTTTCAGTGCATTTCTTGTTTTTGAATATAGTTTTTTTGAAGTCGGTTTTGTTTTTGTTTAAAGGTTTTTTTTTCTCGATTTTTAGTGAATCTAATTTATATGGAGCTTTTGAAATCACTTGCACGAAGTTTTTACTTACTTTGTAGTTTAAACTTTTGATATCTACTAAATCTAAACTATTGGTCAGAATTATATAGTTCAAGGAACAATTATAATCTAAACTAAATTCTCTTGATAACTAAGACATTTAAATGGATAAGGATTCATACCGAACGTGTGATGAGTGCGTTTTAATTAATGTTTCCCAAGATAAAAATGGTTATTGTGAGACAACTATAGAAGATAGACATATGTCATCATGGACTTTTATTTAGCTAATATAAAGAGCTACAATTATTTCATACATCATTTTAATGTAATTCCTATAGTTTAGCCTACGTAAGCCAAGAAAATAAAATTCAACGTTGTCATATTATGCATAATTAAGAATAACTCAAAAACTACCAGCCGGAACTTCGGATCTTAGGATCGGAAAAAAATTGGGACCAATCGACAAGCATTAGCTCTCGAATAAAAAAAGATTCATCGAAATCGGTTCACCAGGAGCGGAGTTCTGAGGTAACAAACATTAAAAAAAACATACACACCAATTGATAACCTCCTCCTTTTTAAAGTCGGTTAAAAGTGAAGATTTAATGCTTGCGTTTAAATAAACATGCGCTCAGGCTTAGTTAAGCAGAGATAACGGTTTTCCATCCATCATCATATCGATCATTTCCATCATCAGATCATATCCATCTTCCAAGTCCGTACATCTCATACATACTCGTCGTTGAGGGGTACTCCTTAAATCGTCCTTTGTTAGTTTCTCACTAAAACTGTTCTATATAAATTCCCTTAGGAAGCCCCTGCCAACACTGTCACTCACTTTTGCAATATAAACATGCCTTGTTACTGTCATTTGACGTTTGAAATATAATTTTAATCAAATATTTATAAGATTCAAATTTATCTGCAAACACAAACTCGCTACAAGTGCATGAACTTGAAATAACTATTACCTGAAATAAAACCGCCCCCAGATTGTTTGCAGAAAATGTGCACGTTGCAACAAAGTTTTGTTATAACATAACGGATTTAAAACGTATTTATTTGTATTTTATTTAAAACATTTTATAAACTTATACAAAAAAATCGATACTAAATACAAAATACTAAAATACAACACGCAAGAAGCCTATGCTTTAAAATTTTCCATTTGCCATTCCAAATCATCAAGTCAAAATTTTCTAATAATCAATTGCAAATAAAATAAACGAGCACGAGAAATAAGTGGGACATGAAACCATTCAGAATAAAGATATAAACCATAAGCAGAAAACGGACAGAGCTTCACGAATCAATCGTTAGCAATGATTGAAGATTTTGAATGGACTATAAATTTAGATCACATGTGCTTTCGATTACGTCTGAAGCAGATCGCAGCGAACTGCTGCATTATTTGCAAGAAGAAATATATTACTTATTGTCCGTATAATATTATTATATTTAAAACTTGCGATATACCTGTTAATGAACTATAATTTTTCTGAAGAAATAGTTTTAAAGTGAGATAAAAAGAAAGTATTTAGTAAAAAACAATAAAAAATATGCATAAAAATATTCTTTCTCTATGTGTTTCCTTTTCGCCCTCACCCTATTTCATATCTTTCATCTCTCTCGTGTAACAAAATGTTCCTAAAAGTAACGCTTCCATGAAATTTCACTCGCGACTCTCGTTCAATCATCGAATTGTCACCTAGCAAATTTTTCTTTACAAAAGAAAATTGCTTTAACGCCTTTTAACACTACATAGGGGAGACAGACGTTTAATGTAATTTCGCTTTTCGCCGTATCCGAGTTCTGGATAAAGACCCATCATATTTATTAAATCCCAAAAACATAAAATAGTTTTACTTTCGGATTGAGGCATAACTGTTAGGTCCTCCTATTGCTATCCTGCGATCTCATCAGCATCCCGTTATCCCCAAAATAATAAACAACGTAGTCTACGTAATGACGTATCGCTGAAGAATGTATAGCCCAGAAGAGACCTAGTGCAATATTTTTTTAGAGCATACAAATGTCAGCGCGCGATAAGTCAAGCTCGCATAACATTGCCTAAGAAATGAGTTAATTGCTTACTAATCACCCTTATTCCAACAACATAAGGTCGACTTTCACCGATCGTATCTAGACAGATTTTCGCCCGGATCGTCAAATTTTAAATTGAAACGCCCTATGACCCTTATTGCAAGACGATAAGGTCTCTTGTGCAACGGTGAGAGTTCAAAGAAAGTTTGTTGTTGTACCGGCCGGGAAGCCCGGGCTAAATACGTCCACGTCTTTGGCACGCCACTGGGACAAGGACGCAAGATCTATGCAGCCGACGGATTGATTGACCGATTAATCTTAGATAAAAAGTTTGACCAGACAATTTTTTTAATCAAAACAACCCACACTAATTTCATAATAGTATAATCGTGAAGAAACTGCCCCTAGCAAGATAATTTAGAGATCAATATTTGGTAAAAGATAATGAATTTTTAATAAATAGGAATTTATTTACAGAAATATCAAGAGAAGAGAAACCACAAAATTGGAAACTTCACTCGATGCAGATTTTTAAATTAATCGCTTTTAGAATTCAAACTAGACGAATTAATATGAAAATAAAAATAGCTGGAGTTGATTTTTGGTTTAAAGCGAAGTTTGTATAAAAACATAGTTTTGTGTCTTGTCTGAAAACATTTGCGTGTAAACAACACGGGACATCACACGTGTACACAAGTGGCGCGTGTATTGTGTACGAAAACACAGGTGGGGATGGGTTAACACAGGGTACCGGGGTGTACACAGGGTATCGGAGCGTACACAGTAGGTTATTACGGAGCGGTCCGGTGAATTTGTCGCGATGCGTTGTCCGCGAGGCGACTGCGCGTCCGCCGCCCGTCGTGTTTGCACTATGACTGACTCGCGTCTCCGCTCCGCTCTATCGACGGATAATGATTCGATATAACGTGTTAATAACAATATCAGCTGATTGATGTGTTTTTAATTGAGGGTTATTCTGAATTTAAATGTTTTAAATCAACGCAAAACGTAATAAGCTTCGTAGTACACCTACTATGTTTTGTCAGTCTGTATCGTGTTAATAATGAAGATGAGATCGTGAGCCTAAGGAACTATCTGCATCATTGCATGCATTATATACAAGATCACTAGGTAGTCCTTTTTCTTCGAAGTATACTATTGCGACGCTTATTTCTGACACCTGCTCAGGGCAGGAGGTAGGCAGAACAGGGCTATTGCCAACCTCCAGCTGTCCGAGCCCGCGCAGAGATAGCAGGTCGTACAGGTACAGCATATCACTCACCATAGTCCGCGGAGCACTTGCAGGCCGGCGAGGCGAACGGCCAGCACGCCGCACACAGCACCTGAGCGTGCGCGCACCGACAGCACCTCAGTGTAGCTGTCCGAGCCCGCGCACCGCGACAGCACGTCGCCCAGATACAGGTGTGCGAAACTATAAACGAGCAAGAAAATTAACGATGAACTTCATCTACTGAAGATGTAATGATCAAGAAGGATAATCCAGGCGATCTTTGGATATAAATACATGGTGCTCTGACGTCCTTAACGTCAAAGATAGATTACCTCATTACCAAATCAAATACAATGAAGAATTCAAATCCTAAGTGACGCCTACAGCCATACAATCAACAAGATTCTCCTTCAAGATAACTTACAAATTGCGTATCTCTTCTCGTCTTGCCATCAAAACTTGTTCCATAGGGTCGTCAGATTCATCGCCAAACTCAACCAGGTCCAACAAAATATTGTAGTATATGAAAAACTTAAGTGGCTTTAGGCTTTAATGTCAAAAGAGTACAGTAAAAGATACCTAAGCACTTTCTAACAGACTAGTATTTCCATGGGAATTTTTTCAATGCCATCTTCCCTGGAAGCTACCACGAATATTAATACTGTCGACGAGTTGTCGTAATTATAGTGAACAGAATAAAATATGACGACCATGCAATGATGCTACAGCTAAACTAGCTCGCTCCAATAAAAGAATTCAGTCATCATGCGCACCCGATATCTTCACACGTGTCCAAGCCGAGCGGGTCTTCTGGGGGCTCGCTGACGACGGCGAAGGTGACGCAGTCCGTGTGGCTCGGCGACGCGGAGCTACGCCGCCGGCACTTCGCCATGTGCCCCAGCAGCGGCAGATCACAGTCGTTCAGTACGAATTCTGTTTCAATACACACGTTCACTTCGTTGTGTACAGATCTGACCACAAAGCCATTAGTTATGGGTAATCTGAACTTAACCAAACGTTCGTTTGTTTTGGTCTACCACCAATTCTTCTGTGTGATTCAGATATTTAAAAGTTATGAAAATATCATGAGACTGTCATATTTTTGTATTTATATAAAGCAATACAGAAGATATATGGCTATACCTGGTAAACCTAGAAATCATCAAATGTTTACATATCCACTAACGTTTATTAAAGTTGAAGAAGCACTTGTCATTGTAGCTCTTTGGTTTGGGCAGGCTAACAGGCGTCTCTAGTTCCGCGCCGTCTCTCCCCAGGAAGCTGTAGGCGACGAACAACCGCTGCACGTCTGGGTTGGTCATCGCCTCGCACTCGTCGCTCAGCGCCAACCACACCACCGTTATGTCCAACGTCTGGTTCCGAACCTGGTCCTCCGCGCCCAAGTTCGTCACTGTTGAACTACGCTCCTTCGACAAGAAAAGGGTACGTGATGGTAAACAAAACAAAAATAACACAAAGATAATTTCAGATCAAGTAAAGAAGAACAGTGGTAGAACCTGCAACATCTGTTACACGAATTGACCGGCTCGACCGGTGAAATACCACAACCTCGCTTAAGAGAGTCGTGAAGTAGAAGTATTCTGCGTTTAGTCTGATGAATGAGGTGCCCTAAGCTTCTAATTAAATTTTCAGCAAATGCTGGCGACCCTGCTCTGAAAATAT
>JWHW01028150.1:46847-60280 GCA_000931545.1 Papilio glaucus | reverse complement strand
ACCTCCCCCCTCGACAAAAGGCTGGTAAGGTATCCATAAGATTTAATAGTTTTGGATAGCATAATGACCCAAAACCTGTGTATTATCTTAGTCTACCATAGTTATTGTATTTTGTTGTATTCTATTGATTTTCCCATGAGGATTTTATTATCAAATGTATATTTTGTGAGGTGGTAAACATACTTTTGAATCAAGTCACTAGAAGAGACCAATGTGTGGATGTTAGCTGCGCTTCTCTTGGAGCTTATATTGAGAGCACTTGTTGATGAATTTCTGAAAAGATAAATGGAAACTGACCAACGTAATAGATTTATTTTTAGTACATTAGATGAAATCAAAATTTTATTCCTTTTATTGTTGAAAGATATGAAACAAAAAAAATATTAATCTGATACCCACATTTCTCAATTTTACATATTGCTTGGTTTGTTTTAGTTAACATTGTGTCTACTTGTTTAAAAATAAACAAATATTTAGCCATCTCCTGTATAATATTAATAAAACCTTACTTGAGTGAGATGGCTGCTGATAGGCAACATTTATTACATTTGTTTTTGCCTAAAAACTGTTTAGCAGAGCACAGCCTCATGTTTAAAATTCGGTTCCTCTCTGATAGTCTGTCATTTGCCCTTTTCTGCTCTGCAATGCTGTAAACGGGTGGAGTAAATTAATATTTTGTCATGTTTCTAATTTTTTTTTGATTGATTTGGTATTCAATTGTAACTTGAATGTGTTCTAAGCATATTATAATATATTTAATTTCATCTATGTTATGTTTAATACTTGTTTTTCTTGATTATAATTCAGATAATTTAGTAACACAAATACACTAATATCATCACAAGTAGCTAAGTTAACATGCCATAACAAAAGATTGAAGAAATAGGGAAAGTATGTATATAATAGTTAATACTGGTTCATGGTAATGCTATGTTTTATGTAAAAAAAAATCACATGTCTTTCTGCTCCCTTATCAAGGCTTTGGCATTTATACAACAGTCTTTTTCATGTTTGCCGAGTCCAGCCTTTTGCAGCGCTGCCAGCCTTTGCACCTTGGTGGAAAGCACTTTGATTTTCTCATTTTGAGTATTGATTGTTTGTTTCAGCTCCAAATTATTATCCAGTATAGCATAGTATAGATCCTCCAATTCTCGCTTGCTGAGCTTTGTTGGGTAGGCACGAGTGGATTCTTGAAATAACATTGTTAATGTAGGAAATAAATATTTTGTGAAAATTACTGCTTGACAATTGTTGCTAAAGTATTAATAATATGGGTAATTTGGAAATATTTATATGTGAACTTAAATCTTTATTCGAATATGGATTTTGATTGAACTTCTCAAGCAAGTTAGAGACTTATGAAGCTTTTTCCTTAATATAATTTAATCTATTTATTTTAATATAAAACACCTACCACGATCAGCGACCTTTGTAGAATGTGATTTGCATGTGTCACGTATAATTTGTTTTTGGTCATCATTCATTATTATAATCAAATCATAACATTGAATGAAATTACATTGCATATAAGAAAACAAAATTGTTACAACTATCATATATTTTTACTTATTCTTTTGTACCATTGCCGTCAACCTTTTTTTTTATTACACGGTTCATAATTTATCCGTATTACATAAAACCTATATCCATGACTTTACTTCAATTTATAAAATCGAAAAGGAAATATTACGAAAATGCCGCCATAGCAACCTCAAGAAACAAACAGTTTTGTTTTTGTTTTGACTTTGACGTATGGGACAGGGTAGTCCAGCTATATGACATTTGACATTACTCTATGGAATCACAACGGCCTTTGTAGTGCGTTTAGTGGCGAATCGTGCCATCGCCGTCCATCACTACGCTTACTCTTTCGGCCACTACTGACCAATGAAAATATAATACTACCAAATAAATTAAATTTTCTCTAGATGAGGCCCGGTAAGCATCTATTTAGAATATATGAGCAATAATATTTAATATTTAATGAAATCCCTGAAATATCGTCCGAATAGAAAGAATACTTTGAATGTGATAGTGTTTTTAATAGGGTTCAGCTTAGGCTGGACATTTTTCGGTTAAATTAAATTGTAGGACGGGTGAAATCTCGGGGCTGAGTACGCTACCGTACATATTTATATATGCTTTTAACGGAAATTACTTTTATCATTTTATTTACCTTTGGTTACATTTAAGCTCAATCTTCTTAAATAAAATTACCAAATACAACATTGTGTTAGAATGTTAAGTTGTTTTAAATATGGAATTTAAAAAAAATATAGGAGTCTCGATAACAACCCTACATTTTATCGATAATCAAGCGTACTTCATTATCTCGTTAGGTTTGTGGTTATCGTTTTTCCTTCGTCAGAAAATACGACGACAAAAATATTTTCATATTGGTTGAGATTTTATGCCTAAGTGACATAACTCTTTTGTTCGAAGCCAACCCTCTTATTAACGTAGATATTACATTCTCTTTGGTATGAAATAAAACAGATAAAGATTAAACATAGTTAAGGATATTTTGGGACATAATTATATATTAAGATTAAATCCTGTTATGGCTCAACGCAGCTTGCAGTACCGATAGGTTAAAAATGAGAAAAAATTGTTTAGCATTATATTTTTCTGTAGTAAAAACTTTTAAGAAATTGACAAAATAATTTAAGATGTTTTAACAAGAATATTCCTATTCCTATTATAAAAATTATCTCACAAGTGGTTATTATTATTTATTAATTACTCAAAACATTATCTCAAAGCAAAAACGCTGTAGATTGCGGCAATTCATTTTAAGTAGTTAATTTAACGACATCTATCTGAATTCAATTTATTAAATCCTATATACGAACCTGCTCTCCTGGATCCAAGATACGCCCATCGGTTCCCTGGTTATAATTATTTGATACTGGGCAGTGTTTTTAAAAATTGTAACATGGTCGCGACCTCGTTAGGGGTCAAATTTCTAGCGCTCAACATTTACGGTAGTAGCGGAGTATAGCGATAGCGTATTTAGTAACCCCGTGAATTGTATCTTGGATTAGTACCTAATCGAATTTAACCATAACATTTATTAACTTTTTATAACAAACGGCTTTACTCACGTTCGCGTTTTTCCTTCGGTATTTTTGTACCGACAAGTTTCGGACCTATCGCACTCACGAATCGATCCCACTCACCCTGAAGAAGGACCTCCGATAGTTCCGAAACTTGTCGATACAAAAATACCGAAGGAAAAACGCGGACGTGAGTAAAGCCGTTTGTTATAAAAAGTTAATTAATAATGTCTCACGGGAGTTTTAATAATTTCATAAAATTTATGTTTAAAATTAATAAGTTCATAAATAAGCACAACGGTTAATCTTTAACAGACATTTATTTCATATGTTTAATTGGCTACAATACATCAATTTATATGTCTTAGGTTGATTATGTTATACAATTTTAAACTTTATTATATAGTTGTTTTTTTACTTAATCTCTGTAAGACGACTAAAGAGTCCTCTGTCAGTCGATTAACTGACTAAAAAAAGAAAATATTGCTAAACAATATATAATACTGATTTTAATCACATTTTATATCAGACATATGAGACAAATATACAAAACCTTAAATTACTATTTGCAAGCTATTGAAAATATACACTTATTAAACACGAATTAATAGGAAAGACAGCTAGCCCGTTAGCGTAAAATCGTTTCGATTAATTTGATTAATTCGACTGTGGCGCCATGCGCAAAATAAATTTACATGTAGGCCTAAAAAAATGCTAAAAACTTAATTAAAAAAAAAGTGATTCAATATACAAAAGATATAGATGTATTAAGAAATGTTAAGACATATAAAGATCAGAGCACTGCTATGCTTGAATAATGCGATGAAATCAGCATGGTCTATGTAAAGGGGTATTAATCCGATCGACTTGAAAGTTTACTGTCATGAGGACCGATACCAGCGCATTTTGCTTAATCCAAATTAGAATATGACCTGTGGGATATAAAAAATAAGTATATTTTGAGATTGAGAAAAACGCCACCTAGTAGTAGAAGAAGAAAATGAAATAGGCATTTTACATAACGGGTGTTTTGCATGTTTTTAAACGCAGTTTAATCGATTGCAATTATCGTTAAAACTTTATCGATGGCATTAGTCATTAATCATTTACGTGTCGTTATTTCTTTATTAGAACACAAAAAAGTTCGTAGAATGTTTATAAATATATTACAAAAATAGAATGTAAGCGTTCATAAAACAGTATTTCTTAAACTTCCCTTAATAATAAAAAAAATAATAACATTGCTATAATTAAATCAAATAAAACAACACAAAGCTTAATTACATTTAAAGACAAACGGATACAATTCTAATTCTAAATATACACAATTCCATGACAAAAAGAAGTATAATATCATTCATCCAAAAATTCAATAACAAAATTTTCGAAAACAAGAAAAAGAACTATTGTGTAATTTTAATTGTAATTTCATTAATAAATAAACAAAAGGACACTTTAATATTTTATAATTTGATATTTTTTACATGGCTACACAATACTACAATATCAATAGCAACATTCTAGTCTACAACACAGATACCAAAATATGTGAGGGTACAAAGTTGGTAAAATATTTTAAAGTTATGCTTCGAGTTATTCATTTATTGTCACGTTCATTATTTAGCTCCTTATCTATTATAAATATATTATTATTCTACAAATCTAAAATTTACATATTTCGTCCAAAACAACGAATTCTTAAAAAGTATGTAGCTATAAAATGAAACTTGCGTCTTTAGTCATTTGTTTTAGTACTTTTGACATATTACGCGCAGAAGTCTATGGTTGTCAAAAGTTTTGTCAAACGTAATAAGCCGTTTAAACTAATAAACGAATATTTTTAATATTTTGATTCCATAATAAATTATAACATTTAAATCTCACTGGAATATGGCAAGTTGCGCTTCTGGTTTCCATACGTGACTACACCATTACGTCCCGTACTTTTAATGTCACAGAGAATTGATTGAATAAAATGAATTTTATAATTTGTAATCTGCACTCTAATCTATATACTAAAGATATAAAAAATAACGTCACTTTTGTCTCCCTCTCGTTTTAGTTGTAACCGTGGGTTTCCACTGGCGTAAAATCGTGTCGGGATACAATCTTTCTCTCTATATTTTTATTTGATAAAAACAGAGATGACAATGTGTTTTATGTCATTGTTTTCGGCAGTGTAAACCAAAAAAATGGTAATATAGATTTTTCACAATTCAAAAAAGTAAATGAGGTACAAAAAATATTTTTTAAATTTATAAATGCATTCCTACGCTCTATTTGTAAACATTTGAGCTAAGTTTAATGCGAAATATTAGCAATAATACAATAGATATTACCATATAAATATGTATATTTTTGTAAACTTCCATAAATATTACTAAGTATATGTGTTTTCAAAGCAATTTTAATCTAACACCAATTTAAATTATAGTTCATTTAAATATTCTTACACGAGTAAAACACCAATTTATGCCTGCTAATTAGAATCGATTTTTTAAATATCGATATAGTTCATTAATGAACCGATTAAGATATCGATCGATCATTAGATTAAAAAAAAACTATAGAGGTAACAAGAACTCCTTGTTCCCTACTCAATATAGTTTAATCTAATAATTCTATCGAACAGTTTTAAATCTGCATTAATTGACAGAAAAAAGGTCCAAAGTCGAATAGCATTGATGGCAATTATCATTTGAATATTAAGATTTATGGATCTGAAAAATCGATTCAAATTAAAACAACGGACATCTCTAACCCTAAGAGTTTGAATATGTATTGTCTTGTTTAATCTATGTCACTATTATGACAAGAATTCAAAGCATTACAAATATTTCAACTTTACTAGTCCTACACAATTTAGCTACTTTGAGCTACTGAAAATGCATTATATTATTGGGCTTGAAGTTTCGTGCGTCATTTCATTGCAGAGATCATTACATCGCATCCTCTAGTGCGAGATAAACGCTGGCTTCTGTAATTAGTAAATTAATTATTATTAGTAAATAATATTGCTAAATATATGCACAGTAAAGAAATTTATCTGTTCTCTCGATTTCTGATAATAAATAATGAATATGTAGGCTTTTTTGCAACTATGGTTATTAACACAGGTACTAGTAAAAGCCATGTAGCTGTTCAAAGTAGTTCTTATGAAAAAAATTTCTTATGTTACCTCGATGACGTGGTGCGTCAGTCTAGGCCTTGTTCTGCGCGGCCTGGCGGCGCAGGTCGGACCGTATGGCCGCGGTGATGGCGGTGCCGAGCGCCAGCAGCGCGCACAGGGTCAGGTTGGACCAACGGTCGCCCCACGCCTCCAGCATGCGCTCGTACGCAAGCGTCAGCACTATACCGAACACCTGCAGAAAGGCATACAACAGAAATTAATAAAAGGTCAGGTCGAGCACTGCACCAGACATATCAAGTTTCAATAGAACAGGGTGAGCCGAAAATCATAAAATTGCAATCTTTGAAAAAATATTTTTTATGATGTAGCTATTCATCAAAATCTGTACAGCAATTTTGGCGTGATAGACAAACATCCGTCTGTACTCACAATCTTTCGTATTTATAATCCGATAAACAATATTATACAAGCAGGAGTTTGTTATTGAACTAACCTGAACAACAGCATTCAGAATACCAGATGTGGTGCCCTCGGGTTCAGGATACGTCACCTCCGAAGCAAACTCGAATCCCACAGGCAGGTAGCCCGTCATGAAGAAGCTGTCAAAATACTCCAGGTATAGTTGCTTTTTGTTTTATTTTGTTACACAGATGCACCAGATGAAGTGTCCTAAGTTAAATAATATCGATTTATATACGAGTGAGTTATGTAAAATCCAATAGGTACATAAATATCGCCTATGTGCCATGACGCCCTTACTCCGCGCCCGACAGTTAGCGACTGCTCCTAACCTAACAGTAAACAACACGTTCCCACGAGCCCCGCATATTCCTTAGCCGAGAAGATACACTCCAATATACTACACCTGGCTCTTTGACTCACCCGAGTAGAATACTGCTAAGGTATACTACAGCGATGATGCCGCAGTCGAGGGTGAAGGTGAAGATGAGCATCCCGAGCACTGAGGCGGCGTACACTGCCAACGTGGTCTCCTTGAAGCGATGTGTTCGGTCCAGCACGAGCCCGCACAGCACTGACCCCGCCATGCCCGCCACCACGATCACTAGGCCAATGCGACCGGCGTCCGCGTTTGCACCCTACGCAATACATAATTATTAGATAGTTAGTTACCTACAGTTACAAGAAATTGCCGTGTCTAAAGTGTATGTTTCGCAATAAAAAACTCTTCTTCTTTTGTCAATTTCTCCATATCTCCTGATTTTCTTGTTATCTTCTCTGTTTCTCTTTTAAAGAACAGTTCAAGACACCGTCAATGCTTCAGTGCACAGGCTGTAATAATTTAATAACAGCTGAGTGTTATTTTGCCACATTGAAAATGTTAAGTTAATTATTTTCACTGTTTAAAATGTACACGCGAGGATTGTTAATTGTCAACGATCTCTTTGCGTTAAAAATTAAATTAATTATTAGAAAGTAAGACCCCTTTCAAGCCAATAAAAAATATTCCAGTAAACGTCCAACATTAGTAGAGCCTGCAACAACAACATCTGTTGACAGCTACTCGACCGGTGAAATATCACGACCTAGTATACGTACCGGGTAATAAGTGAGCACAACTTGGTTGAGCAGCGTGGAGATGGCGTAGAAGACGCCGACGTTGAGACCGTAGGAGATCAGCAAGAGGACGTAGTTACGGTTGGTGAACAGCTTCTTGATGGACTGAAGGAAGTTAGAGTCCAGACTGGAGCCCAAGTCAGCGGCGGCTGATGGCGGCGTAGGAGGAGCAGCTTTAAAAACTTGAACACAAACAGAGTTTTTATTGTTATTTGATATTAATCATCAAGGCATCGTAGATAGGATAGATAGATATACAAGTATATCATCTCTATAGCGTCATAGAGATGATATACCTGTATACGGTGAGGGTAGATGTGCTATTGAATCGTATTACAACGATGAGACGAGTTATTCCAGAGCTCAACTTTATTCCAGGAATCAGATCTTACAAGTGCAACCGAACAACGAATTTCTAAGCCAAGTTGAAGCACTGCTCGAAGCCTTCAGGTATAATTTATTACAGTACTGCTCAGACAGATCGAAGTTTCAACATAGACAGGGTAGTACATATTACTATGGCTTCTTTCAAGTGCTTAAAAGTGGAAGTTGTGACTAGAATTGAATTATATGCTTCGGTGGTTCGGGCATGTTGAAAGGATGAATGAAGAGAGAATAACGAAACAAATTTATGTTGCAAAAATGAGTGGTAGTGTTGGTAGGGGACGCCCTAGGAGAACTTATATCGATCAGATTAGTGCCTTACTAAAAAAGGGCGATATAAGAAGCACCCATAACCGACGAGCTTGTATGCGTAGATGTAGAAGAAGCAAGAGACTATCTTATTTCTATCTATTAAATCACTCATAATGTAAACTCGATCTAATGCGAGTCATGAAAGAACAATGAATTACCAGGAAAAATATTTATATAATAAGTTTTGTTAGAAGGTTCATTACCTATTAATATTTTGCGCGTTTTTAATCGGCCAAACTAAGCTTCATATAAAACGCATTAAAACGTAGTAGGAATCTGGTATCTTTATATAACAGTGACGTCACATCATGGTGAAAGTACTATACGACCGTACACTCTCAGCATTATGTGATCGCGCCCACGAGACAAATATTTACATACAAATATGTTTGAGACAGAAAATCAATTTAAGAATATGATTGAACGCCGATATTCAGACGTATGGGATTTTGATATACGTAGATAACCAATTTGGTTTTCAATTCTTCTTCATACGTTTATTATATATTTAATGTAATAAGGGTTGAGCTAATCTTTAAACGCTATAAAACTAATCTTGCAACGTCTAGCCGGAGTCATAACAGAGAGTAACATCTGCACAAATGGGTCTGTTTTACAGTTTTCTTTGGTCCGTTTTTAACAGTGGTAGAGTCCGCAACAACAACATGTTTGCACGAATAGTCCGGCTCTACCGGTGAAGTACGACGACCTCACAGAAGACAGGCGTGAAGTAGAAGGTATAATCTGCGTTTCGTCTAACGAGTGAGGTGCCGGAGGCTCAAGTTCAGTCCTCGTCCCTTTCCCGTTTCCCTAATAAGGCTAGAATAAGAGGGGGAAGAGGTTTGGACGGGGAGAGTATAGATAGGAAAAGGAAACATTCTTTTTCCTGTCACCTGCTCTGTCAATAAAAGGTAGGCAATGCATTTGCGACTCATTTGCTTGTTGCGGATGCTTGCGGGGAGCGGTCACTTTACATCAGGTGACCCGCTTGCTGGTTTGCCACCTTCTACCATTAAAAAAGGAGAAGTTCTTCACAGAATTCATTAGTGATGTAGGAGTTTTCATACTTCTGTGTTTCGTCTGATGAGTGACGTGCTACAAGCTCCATTCCTTTATTTATTTATGCACTCCATACCTTCTACGAAAGGGCCGGCTACGGTTGCGTAATTTTTCTAACTTCTAATTACTGTAGATGTTCACACTTGAGGTAGAGGTTACGTTACTTAATATTGTAATAATTTCAAAGTAGTATCGACTCACAGAGCAGAATAAAGACGAAGAGCACGCTGGTGAATCCTGCGACGAGGTAGAACATGAGGCGGAAGTCGGCGGCCATCTCGTCCGGCGTGCCCGCAGCGCGCACCAGCATCGGCGGAAGAAGGAAACCCAGCGCCACGCCCAGCTGTAGGAATATGTTGACTATTGATTAATACACATGCTTAAGTTAAGTTAAGTTTTTAACACTACGTGTATATGGGGGTACCCATATACACGTAGTGTTAAAAACTTTTCGCCCTGCGACAAAAAACGCAACGCAATAAACGGGACGAAAAGTTCTTAAACGTAGTGCTCGCCTGGCGTGTTGTAATTCTGGATAGCTTAATTAATGGGCAAAACTGGACGTGGAATTCCCTATTTTAATTGAAAATTAAAATAGTGAAGTGAAGTAATTTCTAGTTAAAGATTTCTCTACCCGTAATTTTACATTACTTGTATTAAACGATTGTATTCGGTTTGCAAAGTGTGATAACGCGAACATTTTTAATATCGCATCATTAATCCGGGCGTTCAGCGGAGACGTCACAATAGCCATTATTTAAATTTATGACGCCGCTCGCCCTGTCCCTGGGTGTGGAATGAAAATCTTATGACATTAATAAGTATTCATCAATCATATAGTATGCTCCTCGGATACTTGCTGTATTGCTCAATAGTTATCACTGACACATTTGGTATATGTTTAACACAATACAAATCACATTTGGTATTTGTCATGTAGTCCGCTTGAACCAAATGTTTGTGCGATCAGGATAAAAATAAGGCCGCAGTAGTGGCCCCGACCGAGGCAGGCGCTTTACCTTGTGTGAGTTATTTTATCACCACTACTCCAAAAACGGTGAGGGAAAACATCGTTGATTATGACCGTCTGTATTCAATGACTTACAAACTATAAAATATATAATTATTTATTATATTACTCGGTTAGGAGATCAGCAAATTAGGGTCTTAACGTATCCTAAATATTCAACAATCCCAAATATAATTACATTATAATTTGGTCATACACTTCGCGTTTGTGTCTGTCACAAGGGTCTCATGTTTTCCTCAACAACCTGTTATTTGAGGTCGTTGTTCTACATAGTGATTTTGTAAAAGTTGTTGCACAAGGTCTTTGCTGAGTGAATCCTTAAAACGTATAATACGCTGTTTGTACACAAAACAGTTTGTTATGAACTAGTCCGCCTTAGCTTCGCTCGGGTAATATAGGTAAACCAATAGGACAGATAGACAAATAAAATATAGCGCATGTTACTCTCTGATAGAGATTTGAAAGAGAGAGAGATTGGTAAGAGAATTTTAAATAGGATCAGCAGTATTTAAGTTTACGAAACAAAGAAGCAACGTTTATGAGGGAAAGAGATTACGGCTCTCTTGATTCCTTTCTGGCAAATTTCTAGCTTCATACATATAAAAGTCTGTCAATAATTGTTCACAATACCTTTGATGAAATAACATTCGCCGTTCATTATTAGTAAACTTCGATAATCACGAACGAACATACAAAATATAGTCTTACTTGGGACAAGAAATACGTAAAGATGTGACACATCGATGTATTAAATACCCCATGCGTCGTCATGCCTGTTAAAATCGATACGTAAATAAATCGATATGATCGTAACAAAACTCGATTACATTTTGTTTACCAAAAATATCATCATCAGCCTATATCAGTCCACTACGCGATGCGATCGCGATCGTGTTGCGCGGAGGATCGCGAGTATGCGATCCTCCGCGCAACACATCCAGAGACTTCCCACTGTCCTCACGAGGTCAATGGTCCATCTGGTAGGGGGGCGGCCCATTCCAAGATTTTCCTCCCCATGTGACGTCACTAGCTCGACAGCTATGACCGGACCGCCACCTTACTAAAAACATAGTCTACAGAAATCTTCGATACAATTGCCAGGTGCATATATAAGTGTCTTAACAAAGTGCAACTGGTAAATTACATGATAATAGTCTATCTCCCTAGTGCCGCGTGATAAACAAACAAATTGGGATCAATACAGGAGCCCCTCGCGGTGGCGCGAATTGGATAATCGCTTCCGACTGCCGCTAGCGTGATACCAAACCCACAGTGGGCGAATCACCGACCGTTCGTTTTGCCTGCAGTGATGTCTTAATGTATCGAGGGTCTTAGCCGCCCGGATCCGCTCTCTTGTTAAGATGCACTAGACTCATTTTGTTTGTAAGAAGTAGGATACTAATGATCAGCAACGGCTTCTCCCGGGTAGCACTAATTATGTAGAACCGATTGCTTCCAAACAGATCACCCGCTAGGACATTCTGAAGATTTCCAGAAAATTTCAACTAAATCAGTCCAGTCGTTTCAGAGTCTATAGTGAACAAACATACATCGTCCATGTAGACACGGAGAAAACCTTTTTAAAATAAATATCAACAAACTTGGTACCGTCAAGTTTGTTGATATTTATTTTAAAAAGGTAAAACAGATAAAAAGTATATGTTACGCTATACGAAAATAAAGGTCAACCCTTTTAAGGGGATTTGGGGTTTTAGACATATTCCTGTTCTTTTAAGTGCGCTTTGTGGGTCGTGTAATAAATTCAATAAGCACTTAGGTAAGAAACATAACTACATTACTTCGTGTTATTGAAGTCCATTGAATCTTAGCGGCAGGGGACCGATGTTTGTGACGATCAATTGAGGAGAATGTTTTGCATGTACCTCCCGAATAATTTTATTTTCGGGAGAAAAGGTAAGCACCCTATGTCATTTTGTGTACTCCTGACAATGTGTGAACAAAATTTCATGATGATTGAGTTGGTTGAGATGAGGTTGAGTAGGTAAGGAGTTAAAGCGTAACAAACAATCATTCTGTACTGTATTAGATAGTGAAAAAGCAATTAGTAAAACCCTAAGAGCGCGGTAGCTCAACAAAAAGGTCACTGTACGAGACACCTTCCTTGGCAAGATATCAGGTATGCTATATTAAGATCCATTCACATATTTCTTGGTTGAGGTCAAAGTAAACTACATAACACACTTAGCTCAAACAAATGTTGTTTTTTAATTGCTGTAAGCGAAGCTTATGTAGCGGAAAATTCTCATCTACAAACTCGTGAAGGAATTTATGAGTCTGTGTTGTAACTCGTTTGTCGTCCCTTATCGCCGGCCCACAGCCCGGGAGAGTTACAGCAGTAAATATTTTCAGTAACTTTGTGATCTAATAGGAACTTTATTAGCAAACAAATCTTTGTCAAATTATTTTTTTCTATTATCTAAAGCTCGCATGTTCACACACATATTTTGCGCACAGGTAGAATTTAAATACAGATTAAAATACACAAGAAACTACAAAAGTAGAAATAAATGCATTAACAAAATGTTATTGCATTCTTTTTCGATTGGGGTTTTTATGAATGTAGAAGAAGCTAGAGAGGTGTTCCAAGATCGTACCAAATGGATCTCCGTAATCTCTGCATACACCTCTGGGTGAAGACTTGAGAGCTTATTTATTTACTATTGTCAAAACAATATTACTTTAGACTTTATCTATCTCAGAATATCGCAGTGGACACAAGTTAACATACGATAAAAACAACGGCAGTTGGCTTGACTGAGACAGCATTAGTGAAACAACGTACTCTTATGGAGGATCCGCATAATATTCTCTAATAAAAATACAACTGACCTGGTTACCAAACACGCCAATACTGCAGGCTGAAGAG
>JWHW01028150.1:25314-39304 GCA_000931545.1 Papilio glaucus | reverse complement strand
CGATTTGACACAACGCGAAAATAAATAGTGATTATCCGTAACCAACGAGCATGTATATGTGTAGATGTATGGATGTAGAAGACGCGAGAGAGGTGTGCCAAGATCGCGGCAAATGGAAATCCATGATGTCTGCCTACCCCTCTAGGTAACGGGTTAGGTTAGATACGTTTGAACTTTTATCGTAGACCGGTGTCTAATTATTATTATTTTTTACTTAATTTGTGTATAATATAACCAGGCCTGTTGGGTTAAAAAGGCAAAGGACTCAAAACTCGTAATTTGAAATTTTAAAACGTAACATAATATTATCTGTAAAATAAATTTTGTTGTTCTTCAACAAACATTTTCTTGATTTCAAAAGTCTTGATTACATTGTGGAATGAATGTTTAGTAAAACAATTTCAACTTGTTACTTTCTAGAGCCCAGGCCGCTCGCACTGACCCCAACAAACAGGAACCAGAAGAGCTCCTCGAAACATTTTTAATTTCACTCGAATGGTTAGTCAAAGTTTGAAGGCCGATTTTGAAAGTTATATTATTGTATACAAGTTCGCAGAAAATTACTTGGCTTTTAATTGAAACTCAACTCGTTAATCCGACCCATTTTCAATTATAAAGCAAAGCGAATTTGACAATTCTTAGCGTTTAAAATAACTGACACAGATCTCAATGCCTGACTCTTTTAGGCGCTCTAGAACAAAAAAGAACACTAATAATATGAGAATTAATCAGCAGCGAAGGTATTCAGCAGCCATTATAGGATTTCGGAGACAGAAAACGAAACAGGCTTTCGAACGAAGCGATTCGAATCTTCGTTCGTCGTGCGAACGGCAAAGGATTGGAATATCACACACATATCACCACTTAACATCAGGTGGGATTGTATATAACTTTATTTAATAAGTGCCAAGTGCGAGTCGGACTCGCGCACGAAGGGTTCCGTACAATCCTACTTAATATTATAAGTGCGAAAGTTTGTAAGTATGGACGTATGGATGTTTGTTACTCTTTCGGGCAAAAACTACAGAATGGATTTAATGAAACTTTACTATAATATAGCATCACAATAACATAGAGGCTATAATTTATTAAAATATTGTGTAAATTTTCCAAAATATTGCGATAAGAGTCAAGTAAGGAGGAAAAAAATCCGCTATATGTGAGCTATTCTTGTGTGCGCTGCAAAAACCGTTAGAGTTACACATATATAATGAATAATGGAAATGTTTAGTTTAGCCTGGTGACAGACAGATGGAATGACAGCGGAGTCTTAGTAAATGGCTTCCCGTTTTACACTTTGGGTACGGAACCCTAAAAAACAGAAAATATTGTAGAAATTGCTTTAAAAATGTAATGATTATTAAATTAACACAAGAAGTAGTACTGTAAAATTCTGCTAAATTAAGTCGCGTGTAAATTTCTACCGCGATGAAGTTAGTATGAGGTCGGAGTAACTGCGTAGCGGAAACCTCACGTCTCGTTGCTTCGTGTAATTAATTAATTTAATTTGAACTATACACTATAACAATGTGGAAAGCATGTCTGTATGTTTGTAGCTTAATAATTTAAGAATAGTTTAATCCAAAATCATTAACACGTAACAAAAGTTTCAAATAATATTTAATTACTTAAATCATCATTCCAGGCTGTATTAATGTACTTCTGGACTTTCTGCACCTTCTACATGGTGTGGTCATTTTCATATCCAGCGTCTTGTAAAAGACCTCATGATGACCTCATAGTTCATGAGGTCATCGATCCACATTAATATAAATACAAAAGCGCAGGTTTAAAAATGAAATATTTTGTTTGTTATTTGTTATTATCCGATTGGACTTAACATTAACAGATTCTACGAAGTCGTCTACAGGAAACAGTATTTAAGGAAAAAATATACAATATAAAACTCATCGTGGGTGGATAATTTATCTTAAACATATATTTTGAGCGTTCTGTTACTTTCTTAATAAGGGTTTCTTCCATAAGAATGTAGTTTACTTGCAGTAGAATGTAGAATGTAGTTTACTTGCAGTAGAATGTAGAATATATTTTACTTGCAGTAGAATGTAGAATGTAGTTTACTTGCAGTAGAATGTAGAATGTAGTTTACTTGCAGTAGAATGTAGAATTTAGTTTACTTGCAGTAGAATGTAGAATGTATTTTACTTGCAGTAGAATGTAGTTTACTTGCAGTAGAATGTAGAATGTAGTTACTTGCAGTAGAATGTAGAATGTAGTTTATTTGCAGTAGAATGTAGTTTACTTGCAGTAGAATGTAGAATGTAGTTTACTTGCAGTAGAATGTAGAATGTAGTTTACTTGCAGTAGAATGTAGAATTTAGTTTACTTGCAGTAGAATGTAGAATGTATTTTACTTGCAGTAGTATGTAGTTTACTTGCAGTAGAATGTAGTTTACTTGCAGTAGAATGTAGTTTACTTGGGTAAAAAGTGTATGAAATCATTGACTTTTTGATCAAATGAAAATAGAAGTTAAGATCACTGAAACGATTAAGTCAACTTTTTGGCGGACAATTAAGTCAACTTATTACTAGGTTGTATATCTGTTGGACTTTCGCAGTTAACATTATTTCCGGATATAATAATATCCGGTAAGTAACATCTCACTGTCAGGATTTATGTTTATGATTTAGGACGTGCCGCAGTCTCAGCTGGTTGATGTGATTAACGTTGTACTTAAGCTGTAATAAATTGTGTCACTCTGCAAAATTAGCCTCTCGCATTCTTAAATCTTCTTATGAGGCTCTAAAATGGCTCTGCAGTTTTTATTGTATCTACCAATTGATCCCTTTGAGGCAAATGGTGAACCTATGTAATGCAACGCTACTGAATTTTTATAAATTACAAATATATAGGGATTCGAATCCAGGACTGGCACTATAATTTAGATGGGTAGGAAGATCATATGTTAAACACTTAAATGTTTAGAAATTAATATTTTACTAGCGTTCATATGATAGGTATATTTAACTTAAAATATAAAAAATATTTAAATAAATATAGAGCCTAAAATAAATAGGGACATAAAAGTCGAAAGCCCATAGACAAACATACGTGCCAGATTAACCCACAAAGGAGGTCGAAAACAAATGAAATCCTTATCGCTGCAACCTCCGTGGATGAGCGACCTCTAGCGATCGAGGTTGTTGAGAGGAAAAAGTAAATGTTTCGTGGATATATCAAGTCTAAAATTCTTATGATCGTTCTTTATTCCGGCTATAGTCATGGCTTATACATTACATCGTTGCTTTTTCTGTGCGTAGACAATTTATTGTACGTGGATCCGAAAATATTTGTATTGACCAGATTAGCGACATAAAGGCGTTCTTAATGTGTAAGAATACGCGTAACCGCCAAGCATGTAAAAGTTCATAAGTAGAGAAAGCGAACGCGCTGTGGCTGGTTCGTGACAATTGGACATTCGTTATCTGCCCACCCTTCTGCATTGGGAGCCTTACTCACTTCACTTGTTTCGTTGGCTACCAACTATTCTTTTTTAATTTACAAACAGTTAACATTTTGTTTTCTCCTAGGTGCTGAAAACAATGTTTCGCGTCGCTTGCATTTGAACAAAGTGTACAGGTAGAATGCATCAAATTACATCCGCGCACTTCTTTGTTTGAAAAACTACAAACATCAGGTAGTAAGAGCAACAAGGCGCCATGTTGGGAGCGGGAAGCGATTTTGTTAATATTAGCAATTGTAATGAAGATTAAGTGCGTTACTGTCGGAGCTGCTTAACAACATCTGTACTACTCCTCGCAAAAGTAAATTTTATCTGTTTCTTAAAAAGAAGTGAGGTTTAGGTTAGTTAAGATTAACCAAATTCTACCTCACTTCTACTAAATTGAAACAAAATTCAAAGCAGCATTAATAAAAAATGAAACCGTAGAAGATAAAATAATATTGGTAGAGCCGGCAGCCGAAGTAGCTGTTGCACGAATGGACAGACGTGAGCAGGTTACCACCACGACCTCACATAAAACTGTGGTGAAGTTGGGGAGTTTCATGTGGTACCTGGGTGCTACAAGCTGTCTTCACACTCCCTCTTCTTTCCTTTTCTCCAACCTAACAAAGGCTGACTACGCATTCATAACTCTTGATAGTTGCACATGTCGATGGTTAGTAATTGTCGAATAGCATACGATAACCCACTCACTCACTCACTCACTGCTCTTTTGTCTCCCTCTAATGTTAAAAAAGATATTCACACCGTTGTCGCTACCACTTTAGACTTACGCCACACACGTAACCGCTTACCGGCGTTTTCTCATGGAAATCAAAGCGAACGTGTCCGCAGTTCCCAGGCGTCTGACACAATAGCCGCCAGTGAATCCAGGTCGTGTTTAGTGCACCTAACTCGGTTAGCTACGAACCGATGATATTTGCACCGACATTTACTTTGCTTAAAAGCACTCTAGCTGAATTCACTGACAATTTATATCTACACAACACGCTGCGTGTACATTGTATTGTTTACAATGAAATATTACTACATAATCTGATTCGGTTAGTTTAAAGGCAAAAAACTTAGTTATAAGAAATACAAATGAGAAATGGATATAATTTTCGCTCCGATTTGTAGTTTTTTCTTATGGGAGAAGACGGCAAACGAGCAAGCGGTTACACGTGACCTTGCCTACCTTTAATAGATAGAGAACGAGATCCTTTGTCTATTCATCCCCTCCCCGTCTAATCCTCTTCCCCTTCCCAATTTATCCTCATCAGGAAAGGATGAGAAGTAGAAGAGTACTGACACCTGCAGCATCTCAGTCATCAAACGAAACGCAGAAGAATACATCTATTTCACGCCTGTCTTCGCAGAAGGTCGTGGCATATCAACAGATGTTGTTGTTGCAGGCTTTACCACTGTTAAAGTTAGTTCTAAGTTATTTGATAGCGTGAACACATTCAAGTATTCGCGTTGATGCAGAAGCTCTTGCCATTTTCATAAATGCCAAAAAATCGTTGATAAAAAGTTTTTTGTAATAACTTAACTTCCTTTTAAGATGTATTAAACGGTACAATCAAATCTTACGTCATTAAAGGCGTAGGAGTATTAACAAAAAAGTTTCACCATCATTTTGACATTTATTATAATTTGACATTTTAAAATTCGCAAAACGAGTTTGATCGTCGACATAAAAACAGTATTTTGCAGCGATATACAATAACAGTGGCTCGACCGGTTCTTTTTTGTATAGCGTCCATGATTTTTTATCCTAATTTGATATAAATGTAACTTTACCTTATCTGAATACGCGGCCATACAGTGGAGTGTGAGAACTAGCTCTCTGATGAACATAGACTTCATATCACAAGAGAACAGATCGTCACCGGAACGCAAAACAGCATATCAATGGTAAAACATTACCTACTACTAGACAACCTTAAAAAAAAAACAGCAAAAAGCTCTTGCGTATTAAGAGCCGAGAACTAGCTACAAACTTCTCGTAGGTGATTTTTATTCTACCCCATAAATGAGGAACCATCGCATATTGTAATAAAAGTTATCTACATAGTAAAAGATACAAATAATGC
The DNA here is from genome assembly GCA_000931545.1 of Papilio glaucus. NCBI lineage: Eukaryota > Metazoa > Arthropoda > Insecta > Lepidoptera > Papilionidae > Papilio > Papilio glaucus. The sequence continues at coordinate 33,744 of JWHW01028150.1, read as the reverse complement.
ATATAAAGTTAAATATATATGAATTCCGACGCCCTGCAATAGAGGCGGGTAATTGAAATTTTTTGAGCCCTCTCAGTGTTTGAAGTGGCGCTCCCAGCGCAGTGTGGGCTAACTGTGAGTGTATGATGCAAGCAACATTGTTGTTACTAACCTTTAGATAGAAAACAGATAAAGCAAGGTTTAGCTTTTTTATTACCTTTTTCTAAGATAAAAACCGGTGAATTATCGCTGCTAATGTCAAAAACTAATCACATCATCACCATCAGCCTTTAGCATTCTACTGTTGGACAGAGGCAAGGCTAGGCTACTGTTGGGAGGCATTGGGAAAGCCCAATGCCTCCCACAGTATGCGGCCTCTCTCTGCCCACCGCATCAAGAGAATTGCTGTCCTCACGAGGTCATCGGTCCATCTGAAAGGAGGGCACACTTCTGACCCCCATTCGACTTCACCATTATTCTTCCTGAAAATCATTTTGACAGAAAAAACAATAATATTTGTATCTACAGGATCCAGTCGGCTATTGCAAGAGAGCCTTTGATAATTTTTCACCAAAATAAAACGGATAAAGTTACCCGTTTAGATTATACTGTATTTAGTATCATACTTTGTATTATTATCTTTTAAATTGATACTAAATATAGTCGCAAACTACAATCTATTTGATGCGTCAGTGTGAACGCAGCTTTAGAAAGATTTGCGACGACAACAGTGACAGTGGTGCAAACGTGACAGCGTGTGCTCCGTCGCCGGTGGACACGTGCGAGTGTTATCACTGCAGTAAAGATTCTCATATCATCAGGCACGCCGTCAGTCGTGACCCTGTCTTACACGATGTGATCGCCTAATTAACTAGTCAACCGGTATTAGTTAATACCTCGTTATGACACTTAGGAATATCGTTAAATTAAATCCATTATAATTTGAAAATTATAATAATTATATTGATATTATGGTACAGAGGAATATTGATAGTTTTAATAATAAATATTCATAAGTTGCCTCGACACAGTTAACGATTAAATAAATTTGTGCCACCAGTATTAAAAATAATTGTGCTATGGCTCCCTTTCTATCTTAGCATAACATGTTACAATGTATGGATAACATATAGTTCCGGTTTATACATATTTACATATACAAATATAATATATGGATTTCGCAAATTAATATAAAGCAGATTTAAGAATATGAAAATACTAGAATAATATTGAATGATTATTTTATTCGACAGTAAATAAAATCTTGTTAAACGTAACTTTAAACATAAACTGTTGTTTATGAACCTTCGCTTTTAGTAATATCTTTTTAAATTACTAAAAGATAAGACTAAAAGGTTACATTTCATAGTTAGTGGTGAGTCACCTTTAATAACATCTCACTGAAGCGCAATTTTAACCCGGTACTCTCCATGCCACTACACAACTACACTTTTATCCTTCAATATAACTGTTGTCGTTTTAGCAGATATCCGTCCACTGCTAGATATAACCCTCGCCCTTTGATGACTACGATCAGTGACCTGCCTCGGCCCTCATCTGGACTCCCGTAGCTGGAAAGTCAATCGACCCATCTACTGAGACGCCAAAAAATATAACATTTATCTGGCCTTGAATTTAAATGAAACACCTCATGATAGGGACGAACTTTTGTAATGGAGAAATAGTTATAAACCAATGTAAGTTGACCTTAAGCGATACGACCACGATTAGACAAATGTCGTTTGAATTAAATTGTACGGCAAAACAGCTTGTTATATATAAAAATACGCAGTCGTGGAATTGCTGGAAATTACCACAACCGTAGTATTGTTCGATCTAACCAGATAGTACTGAATCGAAACTGTGGGGATTTATTTATTATTATATTAGCGCGAAAGAATATCACACCACAACTAATAAATAATATTAAGCCATGTTGACACAAAGAGAAATTTAAATATAGAAAATACATAAATAAAAATTATATTAATTTTACATGCAGAGCTACCAAGTGCCGCCAGAATGGTGAACTCCATCTGCACGCCAAGGTTCTCAGGAGACCATTAGTGTCAGTGCAAATTCTCAGTCGGTACGTCAGGGATGCTGTTCTTTTGCGTACGGTAGATCGTTTAAAGCCATACGTACCATTAGTTGCGTCCTGAACCCGTTATTGTATTGAACACGCAGGCAATGCATGTTGTAGTGAATATTTGACCCACAAGCTGCAGGTTTATGGTGCCTGACAAAATGTTTTATATAATGTATTTCTTATCTCTTTGGTACATCCTTGAACACCTGCAAGTCGAGATATTACGCTTGACAGACTAAGCCCGTCGCTCCCGGTTCATGAAGTTACCCTTCTCAATGCGATACCATCACTTTCTTAGTGCACTAACCGAGGGTCCCAACAGTATCATGTCGTCCGCGAAGCTTATATTATTGTTAACAATGCTATCAGTCGATTCCACTCTGACCTAACTCCTCAATCAGCTGCTCCATATAAAGGTTGAAAATTTTAACATTTAATAACAAACTCATTAGATAATTTGGTTTGGTTTTGCTACCATCGGATTAAACCTAACCTTTATCATATGAAACTAAGTCGAACGCCTTGGCCGAGTTCAAAAAGTGTGCAACGGTGTGTTTGACTCAAGGAGACCGTCGAGTACTTTGGCTCATATTAGCCAGCGATAAGGGACGTAATTATTTACATTTCTTTAATGGTAGAAGTGACAAACGAGCAAGAGGTCTACCTGACGTTAAGTGACCGCTACCCATAGACATTCGCAACAAGCAAATGTGTTGCAGATGCGTTGCCTACCTTTAATAGATAGAGGAGGTGACATACAGTAAAATGGATATAGGATGCCTTTTCCTATTCATTCCTTCCCCGTCCAATCCTCTTCTCCTTCCCACCGTATACATTGTAGGAAATCATGGGAAGGGGAAGAGGACTAACATCGGGCCTCCGGTCACTTACATCGCCCGTTTAATTTTAAGCGACTGGTACTACAATTGATAAGTAACTGTGTCTAACAGACAATGTAAAAAAATACAAAAATATTACCCTTTATCGGAAGTCTTTTCGACCAAATTATCAGCATACCTTAACTAACCTTGCGCCAACAAAAGTACACACGCTAACACGTAGTTGGAAACTTGAACATTACTTAGCGAATTTAGTCGGGTAATACGTTTAGGAATTTCCACAACTGCACAGCCGCGGAATACTTAATGGTTCAAAGTTAGCTTCCTAGATATTTTTAGCTCTAGACCAAAAACAACTTCCCGTATATTTAATAATATCCAACACTTATTTGTCTCAAAAACTTTTAGACATTAAACTAGCACAAGAAGTTGAGGCTAGTTTCTGATCTTCAACATCAATGGCATACGTGGATAATGGATTACTTTTCTCTAACGATGAGCTGTAGTTTGTATAGTGTCACAATTTCAGAGAAAGAAACGGAGACCTATACACATTTTTAATTACTTCACGGTCCTTTATAACGGCGTAGAATTAACAGACGATAAACAACTACAGCTGGACCCTGGCGTTACTCATCATTTCAATGCCCTTTTCCCACTCATGTGGGGTCGGAACAGTATGACTGTATAGGTTTGCTCTAAAGTTTTTATGATCGTCAGCCTGCCTGACGCCAATTCTCCACGGGCATTGGCGCAAGTTACTCTGGCCAAAATTCCTAAATAGTAGACGAGAAAGAACGACTTTTGAAAATAAAACAAGTATAATTCAGTAGTAGGCTTGTAAAATTAGACAATTCTAATTTGGCCTCCACCTCTCCTTTTGAATTTTCTGTTTACGTTAATATTATACAGACATACTAAATTTCTACGATGTAGTAAAACATATGCTGGAATCAACATTTAACTTACAGCTTTGTCCAGGAGCCAGCTGGCAGGGAAGATGAGCGGAATGTAGGTGATCATGTAGATCATAGAGGTCCAGTAGACGACGATGCTGGTGACGCCATAGTACTTCACCACCGCATCCTGTATGATGCTATACTGGATCCACTGCATCGCGTTCGTCGCCGAGTTGAACACAAAGATGAACAGCACCAGCCATCGTATCGGGTAGACGGTGTATTCCGTCGGTTGCTTCTTAGTTGGCGATTCTAAAACGCCACCCTTTTCTGCCACCCCATCCATAACGCTGCCGCTAACCTCTATATTCTTTGAATCGCCCATATTTATTGTATTATAATTTTTAAATATTCGTATCAATTTTATTATTTTCAAAATTATTGTCGCGTTTTTGGCACGTAAATAACACAGTAAGTTTATAAAATTATCATATAAATATCTGCAAGGCCGCTTTTGAAGCGTTACCTTTGCCTTTATAATTTAAAAATGTTATTGTCAGATTTCCCGCGCGCGGTGTTGTGACGGCGCGTGGTCGACGAGTGTCGCGCGCGGTAGGCCGCTGTCGACTGTCGTGTTTCCCTCCAGGCGTGGCGGAATGAACACTTCCTGTGCACCCTCCGTCCGCCCGGCGTGATGATAACAATGATACGGCAGACTGACCGTCTCGATATTAACAATAATTATGCACGAGCTAGCCATACGTTGTTTGTAAACCGTAATGCACAGTTGAATGTTTTGATTTTGATTTAACATTATTTGCTAGTATAACAAATATTTTCTTAAGTACTTTATTAATGAATGAATTAACATCTAATTATACAAATAATAAGGTCGATTGTGTTTTAATAGAAGAAAAAAGCACAATCATATGATACTTAAAATGTGACTACGAACCTTAAACTCCTTCGTTGCTGCAAATATTCTAAACATTCTGGCATCTGTGACCATTTAACATCTAACAACTCAGTTAAATGTTAAATACATATAACTCAAACATATGAATATATAACAAGTATTTTTCACCTTCAAATAATGAGTTATCAACCGCGAATTAGTCTTTATCTACGCATATTTTCCACTAAGCAGTCTCACATAATCGAACCCATTATCACATGCCATGGTCACATGCCGCTACCGCGTAACAAATACCATACAATGGCTATTGAGTTTAGAACATTCAGTTGACACTTCCGCCTGAGCCTCGCCAATACATTAACGTTGACTGAATTCAATGTAAGCACATTGAACACATATAACTGATATTTGACAGCCTCCCTCACCGTTTCACCTTCATCAGTCCAAAGGTATCAATTGCTGGAAGTAAGCCTACTCCAAGGATCTTACCAATGGCACATGCTTAACATAGTATTTATCCAATGAACTCATCGGGAGCGGTTTTGTCTTACATACTGCGGAAGGCGGGCAATAAACATATAGCGAAATAAATACATAGTAAATGGTGAGTAATCATTCGTAATACATAGGATTCAAATGATACGCAACACTAACCCGATGTCCTAGGTGAGCGACAAACTCGGAAATGCTACGCGACGCAACGCGAAAATACAAACAGAAGTTGTACTAGTATCATGTAGGACTTAAAAAATATACACCCCCATCTGTTATTTGATCGGGACCTATGAAGATTATATGTTGATAAATCTGATGCCAACACTGTTAAAAAGTGTTGCCATTTACATCGGCAACTAACTATAAGTGTACAAATTATCTACAAATAATAGGTTGCTTAAAAATGGATGTTGTGACTAGAATTGAGAAAGATATGCTTCGGTGGTTCGGGCATGTTGAAAGGATGAATGAAGAGAGAATAACGAACCAAATTTATATTGCTAAAGTGAGTGGCAGTGTTGGCAGGGGATGTCCAAGGAGAACTTATATCGATCAGATTAGTAACATACTAAAGAAGGGCGATATAAGGAGTACCCGTAACCGTAATCGTGCAGAAGCGAGATAGGTGTGCCAGGATCGCGCCAAATGGAAATCCATAATCTCTGCCTACTCCTCTTGGTTACGGGCGTGAGTGATATAAGTTTAATCTAGGTCCTGATCGAATAACCGATGAGGGTATGCATTTTTTATATCGTATTTAATATCTTATTAGATAGGTTACAAATATGGTCTACCATAAGGTGTCACACATTGTGACGTGATGACGCGTCGCGTTTATCGCTCAGGACAACGGGTAAGAAATTGCATTGTCAAAGTCATATATTGCCAAGATATAGTATGTGAGCATATACAAAATATGGAATATAGGTGAATAAACGTAGGAAGCATGTACAATAGGTATTTGGATAACAACTACTATCGGCACACATGTCAAAATATAATCAATTTATTTATTTATAATAAAAAGAAAAACATGAATTACTGCAGTTATGTACGAGAAAATATTACGCACAGAGATTCCGTGGACTAGAAAAAGGTTGATGGTCAAAGGTTACTTTATGGTATTCCTAATTTGTGACCTCTCACTAGCACTCGAGTTACGAAATTATTTGAATTACTCAGTAAAATTTGCGGGTTGTCGTCCAACTTAAAGGTAAGTTGTACATTACTTGATGGAGTTAGGAAATTTAGGTACTAAGTAAGTTTACCAGAATTTCTGATAGGGATATACACAATAAAAAAGATGAGTGAAATAAAAAAAATGGGCGTCTAGTATAGCTTTGTAAATGTCTATTCTAGATCTCCTTAGGTTGACCGAATCTCCACTAAGCGAAGATGGTATTATGGTTAAGGACCAAGATTGTATTTAAAATAAAGAACACTTAAAAACAAAAAATGCTTTGAGCTTAACGTAATAAAATTTAATTTATGTGAACCAGAAAGCCGCATTACAAAAGAAATAAGGAACATTTTCGATTGAAATAAATGAATAAAAATTTCCTTCAAATTTTCATTCATTCGTTCAATTTCTTTTCTTCAATTCAAATCGTTTCCCGTCGTTCATTCTCGCTCGTTATCTGCAAGATTGCTGAAAATACTAATTAAAACCCATATGTTAGCACTGGTACATAATAGGCGTTTTTAAAGCGCGCGCCGTGAATACGCGCGTTTTAAGAACCATCTGATCGCATACAATCGTATACATTCGTACACAGACTAATGTACGGATGTATTTTTTGTGACTTGTCATTGTTTGCCTAGAAGAGGCATCTACAGCTACACCGGGCTCGAGACGGCAGGGCACAGAAGGCGCCTAGCCTAAGACTTTAATAGTAACGTAGCTCGAGGGATTCCTCCGTAGAGGGCCTCGGCACGGGCCGTTACTTTATTGGGAGGCCGCCGAGCTCCTTAGGTCGATTTGGCGGCCGCTCCATGGAGTGACTCGGCTCAAGGGCCGTCGAGTGTGGACCTCAGCTTCGGCTGTCACTCAATACGTGTTTAGCATTCCGACTCATGGTGCCCGAGAGCGCCGAGCCTCGCCTCAATCGGTTATTATCGGATTACGTACGGATGTATGGGAGTGAGTATTCTATTTATTCGCACTGCCGAAAACATTCACATAAAACACGTTGTTATCTCTTTCTGAAAAAACTGCTGCTTCAAAACGCCTAGTGTGTACACGCTTTAAATCGAGCAGCGACAGAGAGGGCGTGAGCCGCTCGACAGAGTGCCACACTTTGTACGTGTCACGGGGAGCGCGCTCTAATTAAACTCAGTTACATATATAGATATATTTTATCGATACGATCTCTTCTTGATATATATAGATCTCCGCAAATGTTCTACCAATATTCTCAACACCGTCCATGGTGAGATATTAGTTAAACTTAAATTAACATGCCCATATAAATTTAAAAGAATAGACCTTCAAAAGGTATTACCGATGAAGTCAGCAATATTATAATTTACATTATTTCGAAAATAAAAACAAATGCCTGTCTATGCCCTCCTCTGTCAATAAAGGCAGGCAACGCATTTGCTTGTTGCGGACAAATTGCGGATGTCTATGGACAGCGCTCACTTAACATCAGGTGATCCACTTGTTCGTTTGCCACCTTCTTCCATAAAAAAAAACAACTTATACACGCGCGGTTCAGTTGCGAGCTAACTTGCTGTCAAACATACAACCTGTGTAACAGCTATAATTTTGATAATCACGTGCGTATTTAACGCGTTTGTTATCAATATTGCGTATAACATATTCTTAATGTAACGTCTTATAACGTCGAAGACAAAGGGCGCAAGATAATAGCTGAAAATCGTCACAGCAGAGTCATCAGTCGAATGGCTTTGAACTCCGCATATAACAAAGGCCATTATCTCTACGACCGTACACCAGCGCCGGAATAGCTCATTGAAACAAAACCAGAGCATTCTAAGACACTTGAAAAGAAAACATTTGATAATCTGCATGAATATTTTGTATTGATGAAAAGGCCAATGAAAGACTAAAATTCTCATAGTACTGTAAACCTGTATTTTTTCAGGGTATTAAATAAAAATGCTAATGTGATCTCACAACAATAAAATATATTTTATTTATTTGGGATGTTAGAATCTAGATCTTTAATAACTAGGATTTCACAAATTCTT
>JWHW01028150.1:6745-17297 GCA_000931545.1 Papilio glaucus | reverse complement strand
TTCGGCTTTCAATGTCAATCTTATGAAAGTAAAGTAAATATTTGAGAGAAATGAGCAGTGATGGCCCAGTGGTTTAGGCCTCGATTTAAGTACTGTAAGTCGCAGGTTCGAACACAGACAGGCACTCTACTTGTAATTATTTCATCACCACTGCTCAAATAACCGTGAAGGGAAACATCGTGAGGAAACCGGCATGTCTTAGAACCACCAAATTCGAAGAAATGTGACATCCACCAAACCGCACTGGACCAGCGTGGATTACGGCCCCTTCCCTCTCTCGGAGAGGAGACCTGTGTGCAGTGGGGAAACATTCAAGAAAAGGCTGATTTATTATTATTATAAAGTAAAAAAAATACTATAGGTAAATATATCTTGGCTATTAATCTACCGATATGCTGGATATTATCTTTTTAAATCTAACATTAATAATTTTATCACAAACGTTACTCAATTGCTTCTAATCTATTCTTAAAACGTTATAAATTGCCATTAATCCCGTAATAAATGATTGTCTGTACCTCAGGAGTATTGATCGATATTTAACAGTGTAAAAGTGCCTGTAATAATCCAGAACAGTTTAAATGCTAAATAGTAAGTAACGTCTGTTATCTTTTGTAATATTATATTACCTAATGTTACTTATTTGCCACATCTATGTTCTTCTTAAGTTGCCTCTCCAACTAGCGGAGTACTCAGTTCACCATATTTTATTCTGTCCTTTTCGAGGCGTTTCCAGTTGGGACTTCTATTTTGACTAAGTTATATTGGTGCCCTAGTTTATTAAAGCGAACATACTTTTTTCCCCTTCCTATACTTTTTTTAATAGGGAAAGGATGATATAGGGGATGTATAGAAGCAGGAAGTATTCTTCTTTCTGTTTATCTCCTCTTCTGTTCATTAAAAGTAAGTAGGGTATTTGCAACATTAGCTTGTTGCAGATGTCTATGGGTTACGGTCACTTCATATCGGGCGATGCGCAGGCACCTGAATATGTTATTGTCTTGAAAGAAATCAGCAGTATTGTCAGCAGTTATCTGAGGCAGGAAGTCAAATCATCGAGATGGCGAGAATGGAATTTGAAAGTTTGTTGATTTCAACAATATTGAAACTTGGTTGCAAGAATAGTTTCAGGCAATTGTTGGGAACACCCCTTCAATAATATTTACTTCAAAACACTTAAATTTGTATAAAACGGAATTCAACACATAATATAAATTTCCACTGCCAAGCCTGAACGAGTTAAGGAAGAAGACAAAGTAAATGTCTTTACTTAAATATATTAAACCAATTTAAATGTTTCCCGTCTTTGTTTATTAACAATTGCAGTTCAAAACGTTATACAATAAAATAATCAATCCTACCGTCTTATCCAGTAACCAGCTAGCGGGGACAATGAGCGGCACGTACGTGATCATGTAGACCATGGAGGTCCACGTGACGACCGTGCTCGCCACACCATAATACGTCACCACTACGTCCTGGATTATCGTGTACTGCATCCACTGCATCGAGTTCGAAGTTGAATACATCACAAACAACCCTAGCATGAGCCATCTTGATCTGTGCACTTTGTATTTAGCTACACTGTCAGCCGCCACGTACTCCATAACTCCTTCGAGTTTCTTTGGACTTGTATACGTCGACCAAGCTGGTTCTACAGCTTTAGTACTATTGTCTTCATTATTATCATTTAACACAGACATTATATTTTTAAAGATATCCAAAACACTAGGTAGCAACAAAGACGTGCATCAGTTGTCACCGCACAGTATCTAAAGCTAGACTTTGTGCATATAGCCCATTGATAACTTGCTCGCTTATTATCAATAGTGCGATCGAGTTGATCCGTGATTCCTTTTATCTAGATATAAATTAAATTATTCGAGCAGTTATATTGCTATCACACTAATCATCGTCTGTGACACCGCGAAATTGTTATTTCAAGTGTCGTTTCGCAATCTCTCGGTGCATGTGCGGCTAAAGTGATATGTATTTATACATTTACAAGCTGAGCCCAGCAGTTGCACTCGCCGTGCTAAGTTAACTGACAATTATCCAGCCTAAGCTGAACCTTGTTAAACATGATTGATCGTATGAATCTGAGGTCAACTTACATTATTTCTCCATATAAATTTTCATCCCCTACTTTAGACATTTAAGGGATGAATTTAGAAGAAATTCTGTCTTAGTATTCTACTGCGTACCAACAGACATCTATGTGCAAAATTCTCTAGTCCCAGTAGTTTGGGTTGTGCGTAGATAGTAGATAGTTAACAGTCAGATTTTTAGCTTAGTCATGAATAAAGGTTACATTATTAACATCTATGCTAAATAATAACAAACGTATACAAATAATACTGTACATAGAACAACAGTTGAGTCTAGTTTAGAAGTACTCTCAAAACAGATAGCATATTGGATACTAGAGGCATCACAAATTGATCAATTAAGGAATCATTTACGGAACATCGCCTACGCACCGCATTGACACTAGTAACGTAAATGTAACTATTTTGAGCATTAATGATAAAGATTAGATGCAATTAAGACATATGTCACATGATAATCATGTTAGTGGCGAACAATCAAACAAACCAATCCAAAAGTAATTTAAACCGCGAACGTGAATCCCGTTGGCAGTGTTACGTTTTACAAAGCCTTCACCTAAAATCTCTTTGGTTGTTATTGCTTTGACGTATTAAATGCCGTCAGAATGAAATGGACATAAAGCCGCCGCGATTTTGCAAATGGAACCAAAACAAACATCACTAATGGATATCGTGGCCGGAGATGTTGGAAATTCAATCAACTCCCTTTGTTCGCTTCCAAATCATTTGAGAATTGGGAATTTGTAGTCCGTAGTTCATCAAAACGTTTCCCTTGTTTGTATCTCAAACTCAATAACCATCAAGTTAGATTAGACTACGCAGCGTTTGGGTTTTAATCAAAAGTAAAGAACTATATAGGAGTGAATCTCAGGTACACTACCAGTATAAGGTGTGCATGTAGATATGATTTTTCATTTCATGTACAGGGTAAGAAGTGTCTTAACTTCTCACCTTCTGAGTGACTCCTACTTAAGCTTGATAGCAGGTGTTTGTCATAGTTAACAGTTTCACGAATGGACCACCTCAACCGGTCAAATACCATCACTTCACAGACGACAGGCGTGATGTAGAAGTATTCTACGTTTCTTCCGATGAATAAGGTTTCGGACGCTTAATTCTACTCCTCTTCCTCTTCCTATCCGTTTCAAATAAGGAAAGAATGAGAAAGGGAGAATTGGACGGGGAAGGGTTACATAAGAAAGGATAATTAATTTTTAAAGTTCGTCGCCTCCTCTGTACAGTAAAGGTAGGCAACGCATCTGCAACTCATTAGCTTGTTGCAGATGCCTATAGGTAGTGATCACTTCATATCGGGTGAACCGCTTGCTTGTTTACCTCTTCGTCTTTAAAAGAAAAATAGCCAAGCAATCCCATTTTACTCCTCAGATTGAATCATCATTTAATATAACGCCTGTAGAAATCAAATTTCAGTTAAAAAAGGTCCACTTTCAACCTAATATCAGTCCTTAAGAAACATGAAATAAAAATTCAACTAAGAGAAATAAAGCAAACTCACCGTCTTATCCAGGAGCCAGCTGGCGGGGAATATGAGCGGCACGTACGTGATCATGTACACCATGGACGTCCACGACACCACCGTGCTCGCCACACCGTAGTACTTCACCACTATGTCCTGGATTATGGTGTACTGAGTCCACTGCAGCGAGTTGGACGCGGAGTATATCACAAAGAACGCAAGCATCACCCATCTGGATCTGTAAACTGTGTATTTGACACCGTCCACTTCTTCTGCCAAGCCATCCATAACGCTGCCTGCTACATCCAGCCTAGTGGACGAATCAGTCTCGCATAGAAGCGCTGTCGGCTCAGCAGGATTGTCCATTCCGTTTACTTTATCATCGATCACTGACATTTTTATATTTTAAAGCACTTAGTCTTCTGTTACAGATTTTGGTCCCACTTTATAAGCTCGTAAATTGTACGTTCAAGTAACATTAGCCATAAATTTATTACAGAAATATTATTTAACTAATTCATATAAAGTTGATAAAATTTTACAATCACTTTAATAAAGATACCATTTTTTGAACGTAGCTTCAGGTTCACGGTCGATCTTCACGAACAAAACCGCACTTGTTCAATGAACTTACATAATACTACGAAATATACAGCTGTCTCTTTCTCATTACAGTTTTTTTCATTGACTTTTTGCCTATACACGATCAGAATAACGACTGAGTTATTTTATAATGAAACCAAATGGAAAATTCACTGAATAAAGCAAACAATCGATGCTGCGGGTGGCCATCATAAATGTGTGGGTTATCACGTAGCAACTGATAAGCGCTATTACGACATAAGAAATATACCATTATGAATATTTATTGTTTAAATTAAGATTCGCATCTGTGAAGGTCAAATGGCACGTGGCCACCAGATAGTGTAGTACGTATATAAAAAAAAACTATATTTAAAGACAGTATTAATGAAGATGTCATAGTCACAGAAACATGAAAAGTAAGAAAGAAAGTACAGTATAAAATAGTTGGCTTCCGTGGTTCGGGCATGTTGAAAAGACGAATGAACAAGAAAAAAATGTTGCAAAAGTGAGTGCTAGTGTTGGTAGTCACAGGACAATATATATATCGATCAGATTAGTGACACCGTAACAGACGAACATAAACGCGTAGATGTATGGATGTAGATGAAGCGAGAGAGGTGTGCCAGGATCGTATCAAATGGAAATCCGTGATCTCCTACCTCTCTGGGTTATAGGAGGCACGTTTTATTTATTTATAATAAAATAGTTGAAGGTGAAACTTAAAATATTGGATGCCATGCATAAAACCCGAAGTGCGAACCGACATGTTTCTTTGCGGTCTACTGAAGGATAGTAAAATGGTCCATCGATAGATCTCGAGAATCGTCGATAGATCTTACATTAGTAAGCTAGACACGTTAGAATTACGGTACGATATTAAAGGAAACTGTCATAATTATGCAAGAAATGCTGAATTTAAATTGGAACTGTAAAACAATCAAAGCAAAAAAACCCTCTCTGGTTGGTGTTCTACTGACTTTGTTTTGTAGTAACCAAGCGCAACACCCGGGGTATGTTTGACAGGCAATGTTTTTGTGAGTAAAGTTCCACATTGTTGGAACTTTTCTAAAACAGCGAATGAAAATTTGATTCAAATTTAAAATTATCGCGAACAATTCGCACGTAGCCCTCGTCACTCACAAAGTCAAGTCAATGCTCCGCTGACACGACTGAAGGAAAGCACTCAAGCCTAGTAACGTCAGCAAATTCAAGATATTAAGCTGATATTACAGACATACTTAATAAAATCAATTTTTCAATATTGGTTGGAATTTTTTTTTTGTGACTGACTTTTCACTGTTATCCTGGAGGAGGCTTTAACAGATTCACCGGATTTGAGGAGGCAGAGCGCAGAGGGCGCTTAGCCTAATCCTCTTCAGAATTTAAAGGAATTAAGATTATTTTTATAAATGCGATTATATACGAAAAAACAGAGGTGATTTTTAAAAAATTTTTATAATTAATTTAATTTTACCAATCATCATCTTTCTGTCCTTTTCCCACTAAAGTTGGGTCGGCACAGTATGATTGTAGTCCATACTGTATAGGTTTTGGCTTCAGTTGTTACGGTCGGCCGCGTACCTGACGGCGACCCTTTTACAAATATGACTCTATAAAATATTTACAACAATTGACATCAAATATCCCACGCTTTGCCCATTAAATGATTTTTCCTTTTTTCAAAGTTATTGAAAATTATTTTCTACATTCAGTCGTGTCATTTAGATGTGTTTTTTAGACTTTTACATATTTTACTAACAATTGTTTTTTTTGTATTGAAAGCATCAATAGCTAAAATACATAAGATTTATTGATGCATTGCACATAATAAATGTTCCTTTGTTTTAATTGATATGTATTGTCGCGTGAATTCCCTTCCATAGTCAAACCGAAAAATTCGGTTTTGTGGATCGATTTGCAATTGTATGATAATTTTACTGATAAATAAATAAATTAAAAAATATACATAATGTTTTCTAACTGTACTGAGACGGCGTAAAATTGTCTTCAATGAAATATTATCAGAGTTCGTAAAATGTAATGGCGCGTCGCTGACGTCTAATCTATCCACTCCATTTAGCTATCCAGGGTCCTCCCGCTCCGAGAATAACGTCTACCTACTAAGGAGATCGTTTCCTTTATAATTGGATTCAAGTATTATACTCCTAATTCGAAATGCTATTTTTTAAATCGATTTTTTTTGTATTAAGAATAACTGATTTGTTTATCATGACAAATTTAAACGCGATAACGCGACAGGTTTAGAAAACCACGATTTTAGTACTTAATAAAAGGTAACAAAATGCACTTGACCTTAATAAGTTCGATTTATTTGTACTATGACAATGTCACACATTTATTTATAATATATACACAATTACTATGTGGATCACGTTGCCGACACATTGAATATTCATTGAATGCGTCACACAACACGTGTATGGTTATGCCTACATTAAATTACCTAGGAATACGTTACCCATAGTTCAGATTTGCAGATGTTTAATGAACTACCTACCTTTATAGTTGAACGCGTTGGTAATACGTGTGCCTCTCTCTCTAATTCATATAAAAAGCTTTTCTCATGTCATAGATATTATAGCCCGGTCAAAGTATCCCAAAAATAGGAGTAGCAGGGGGGGGAGGGGGTTCTGAAAGTTCGATCCAAAAAGGACATTTTCAAAATTTTTAGATTAATTCATTCTATACATAAAAAAGGAAATAAATATTATAAAATTATCCATACAACAATGTAATTCAACGTGGACGAAACGCAAACGTCAAATTTTTAATTAAAATTTATTAAATGCGAGACTTGCGTTCCGTGGGTTTATGTCTAGTGGAGGTCCAACTAGAGGAAATGAGTTAATCCTCTTTATAGTTCTACTCAATCTACCAACAGGTTCATCAGTCTGCCACAATGATTTCAACTTACCTTACCATCCATCAACCCATAAAAAAAATTAAAAACCCACATCGTCCTAATTTATTTGAATAGTAATGAAAACTTAGAATTATTATTTGATAAATCGAATAATTTAATATTTATTCTATTTATAAATATTGAACATGTCAAAAAATCTATCTTCTTTTGGAATTTGCTTAGATTTAATTTTAAAGTTATGAAGAATAATGTTGTCTTCTTCAAATATATTTTAGAAAAAAAAAGAATCGAGAAAGAGATAGAAGATATTTTCATTGTCGTTCAAACAGCTGATGTAAAAAATACGATAAGATGAGTTTGTAGGAATCGTAATTAGGATCGATTATCTTGATCACGCCACTCGAATACTTACAAAATTATTTATCAAAAACAATCACGCGATTTACACAGTAAACAATACAAAACAATTCGTTCACACGCGCGAAGACTTATGACGAAACAATGAAAGGAACAATAACTGATTGCTGATCACTAAATTGATTCCGATAGTGGTCCGATGCGCCGGACCAATAGACATAAGGCACACACACAACACACACACAAATAAGCACAATATTTTTATTATTTTGCATTTGGTCCTTAGAGGTTATGTTCAATGTGCCGCTTGACAAACGCGGTGACAGACTGCGCATGCGCGAAGCATAGTTTACGTGGATTACCTCGTCTTTGCCATTAGATGTTATTTTACACATTTCATGTAAAAATTTTAATTAATTTGATATAACAATCTTTACTAATATTTAATTTTGGAAATCGCATGATCATAAATTTCTATATTCTTATCAATTATGACTAACAATTGATATGAGTGTAACAATTTTATATTATTAGGAAATTTAAATCCTAATGGTGATTTTTTAATAATATAACTAGATGTTGCCCGCGGTTTCGCATGCCTTCGTTTCCAAATTTGGAAATTGGAAGTAAAATGGTTCCGCGTATAATTACTTTGTATTATAGGTTAATATTACTATGGCAACCGATACTGTTGAAGGTTTATTATGTACGTGGAGAACAGTTTTTTTTTTTCGGGATAAAAGGTAAGGTACCCCATGTCATTTTTTGTACCCTTGACAGTGTGTGTGCAAAATTACATGATGATCGGTTAAGTCGTTAACCGTAAAAGCGTAACAAACACACAAATAAAGAAACAAATTCACTATCGTATTAGGATATACTACGTAAAATTGAATAATAAATTGTAACAGAACTGTAACAACCCAATAAATATTTAATTAGTCACGTTCTATAAACTGCTATATATCTGCTACAAATAATATTTTAAGGAATAAAAGCTTTTAAAATATCTAAACATTCGCCGTGAACGAGGGTTCTGAGAATTCGCCATGCACGTAGCCACAGAATGTCTCAAGGACAACCAGTTCCCCTGCGAGATCCCCAGTTTTTGATATTCGTTTAACAGAAGGGGTGAGATGCGAATACATTAAAGATTATTTTATTAGATATAGCGAATATTTTAGAGACATAAAAATGTTTACCTTCCTCACTTCCTTCCTTGAATAATAGTAAATATAAATAATAAATAAATAAATGTATGTATTTTCCCTCCCAAATTTGACTAATGTAACAAGTTTTTTACATAAAATTCTTATGATTAATGAGATAAGAGATCAGTATGGATGAAATCAAAATGGCTGTGCAAGGAATGAAGAATGGAAGAGCAGTGGGACCAGATGGCATACCTGCTGAAGTATGGAAGATCTTGAAAGAGGATGGATTGTCGTGGCTTGCTTTATTTTTCGATAAGCTGTTTCGGGAGGAGGCGATCCCTATAGAATGGTGCAACAGTACACTGGTGCCTGTTTTTAAGAACAAAGGTGATGTGCAAAACTGCAATAACTATCGAGGAATAAAGCTCACGTCACACAGTTTAAAAATATGGGAGAAAGTCATAGATAGACGAATAAGAGAGGAGAGTGAGGTATCGCAGAATCAGTTTGGGTTTATGCCTGGTCGTGGAACAACGGACGCCATATTCTCACTACGCCAACTGTGTGAAAAATACAGACGGGTGCACAAGAACTTGCACATGGTGTTCATTGACCTTGAGAAAGCATACGACAGGGTGCCCCGTGAGGTTCTGTGGTGGGCTATGAAAGAGAAGCGAGTGCCTGGAAAGTACGTACGACTTGTACGTGCTATGTATGAAAATGCGAATACTCACGTCAGGTCCCAAGCCGGAGTAACCGACAAGTTCAGTGTGGCTGTAGGTTTGCACCAGGGATCGGCTTTAAGCCCGTATCTGTTCCTCCTGGTAATTGATGCATTGGCATCCGATATACAGGAGGAGGCACCTTGGTGTATGCTGTTTGCCGACGACATTGTTCTTGTTGGGGAAAATGCGCTTGAGGTCCAGAGTAGACTTGAAAAATGGCAGGACAAACTGGAGAAGGTCGGACTGAAAATTAGCAGAACAAAAACAGAACACCTGTTCTGCGACTTCGGTGGCCATTCCAGCTATGTCCCCGTCGCCTTAGACGGTGCATCACTTCCAGTCTGCTCCGATTTCCGGTACCTCGGCTCATTGATCCAAAACGATGGTGATATTGATCGTGACGTGAAAAATAGAATAAATGCGGGATGGATGAAATGGCGACAGGTCACGGGCTTGACGTGCGACCCACGAGTTCCCCTTAAAATAAAGGGGAAAATTTACAAAACCATTATAAGACCTGTCATAATGTATGGATCGGAGTGCTGGGCTGTTAAAGGAACGGATGAAAAGAGAGTGCATGCGGCAGAAATGCGAATGTTGAGATGGATGTGTGGAGTAACACGAATGGATAAGGTACGAAACGAGTATATTAGAGGAAGCCTGAAAGTAGCACCGATAGTGGAAAAGTTAAGAAGCAAAAGGTTAGCATGGTATGGTCATGTTATGAGAAGGGAAGAATGGCATGTGACAAAGAGAATTTTGGATATGAATGTAGAGGGATATATCGGTAGGGGTAGGCCTAAGAAAAGATGGATGGATTGCGTAAAAGGTGATATGATCAAGATGGGAGTGACAACTGAAATGACGGATGATAGAGCGATGTGGAAGTCGAAAACCTGTTGTGCCGACCCCACATAAAGCGGGAAAAGGGCAGGAAGATGATGATGAATGAGATAATTCAAGGGAGACGGAGGTTTAAGCTAGGTGTCCTGTGGCTTCCTCTGTTGGATTCATATTGTTTACAAATCAATGTTAGCATTGCATATTTGTGTGTGTGAGTATATGTATACGTGGGTATAAATACCTCAACCATATACGAGAGATGTATTTGTACGTATATACCTGCAATTATTTTTACCTAAACCTCCTCTTTAAAGTGAAAGAAAAATATGAACTAAGTAAGGCTTACAAAACGAATGTTTTTTTTACTTACTAGCGGAACTCACAAAGATGACAATTACTATATTTTTTTTATATGATAA
>JWHW01028132.1:96238-109849 GCA_000931545.1 Papilio glaucus | reverse complement strand
TCGAATTCCGGATGACAAGGCCGCAGGTCTTTCATAGCATTTACATCATCTTCCGAGCTATTTTCAAAGTTAGTAGTATCATTCAGCCTTCGTCAATAAATGAGCAATATGAAAATGCATTACGTCTTTAGGAGCCTCCTGATCGCAGGGTTTCTCTGACTTCCTGACCGATTCAGTTTTTTTTTAAACACTTTTGATATAATATTAACAAACTAATAATGTTAAAAATTCATTTTACGAAATAAATAAATTCAGAAAAAAATTGAGAACTCCTATTTTTTTGTAAATCGTGAGATAAAGTAAAGTGAAATTGCATAATACGGGTAGCTAGATAGGATTTTCTAAGGTATTTAAGGATTTTAACATGAAAGTTAACGTGTAACTTATGTTTACCAAAATTCCATCGTGACGTGGAACAAACTTACATTCACAAAGGCCAAAATATATGGATTCCAAATTGACGGTACTCGGAATCCATAAGATAAACACGTTTATCTAGAAGCTGTATTTAGCTGTAGGAAATTCGTAATACCTTCCTGTTACTTTGGATACATTACTATACAACTGACCGGACTTAGGTGGCGCTGACGGGGTGCAATGCACCTCTATGGGGTGCGGGCGAGCAGACATCCGGCCCGAAGACTTGCGCGGTGGCGGCCCTTCGTCGCTGCTCTCCGATATCGGTTGCTAACAAGAATATTTAAAATATTTACTTAGCACATTAATTGATATCTTAACAAAGGCATAAAATATTCCAGCGGCACGAATCATTTGCAATTTGAACAAATCATTTTCAGTTTATAAACTGTCGCCGTCAAATCGTAAGTTCACAATCGGTTGGGAACATTAGACGTATGACTAAGTTCAGGCCTACTTATTTTCAAATTAATTGTTATTACTATATTTTGAATACATACGAAGTTTTGCGGTGGCTTGAGATCCTGACAGGCGGTTGGCGCGCGCTCCAACGTCAGCGTGGTGGTGGCAGTGGCCAGCACTTTGCCACTCTGCAGTTCTACCGTCTGGAAATAGATATACGATATATTATTAAAAATACTGGTGATCCGCCCCGGCTTCGCGCGGGTAGCACTTTCGGAATCTATAGGGAACATACATACATCGCCTTTTATATACGTATAAACGCCTGTATCCCATAAGAATCGTAGATTTTTCGGGACGAAAAGTAGCCTATGTGCTATTCTAGACTATAGTCTATCTCTGCGCCAAATTTCATCCAGAACCGTTGAGCCGTTTTTGTGTGAAAGAGTAACAAACATCCATACATACAAACTCACTTATAATATTAATTAGTATAGATAGAATAGATTCATGTATCTCAGATTCTCTAAATACTATGTTTATTATCAATATCAAAACGTTCTGCATGAACCAAAATAAACTATCCTCAATTTACCCCACTACTTCCACTTTACACCATTTTTAAGTAGAATTTACCAATATGGTACAGACTTCTATGCAGGGCGTGTATAGGAGAAAGAACCGCCCTGCGATGTACATGTACACGGTTAAATATCGCTTCGGGAAATCATCAGCAACAGGGGGTTGCTGATGAGTTTTATTCACAGAGCTAGGCTGGCTGGAGTAACCCAAGTCCCGCCCACACCCAAAATACGCGTAAGCCGTGAAGTAGCCAAAAAGTTGCCCCTGTACTACTATGTAAAGTGGCAATAGCATAATGGTTAATCGTACGGACTGCGAATAATGCACAACATGGTCGTGGGTTCGAATACGCTATTGGACTATTATTGTGAACCTTTCCTAACCAAGGGTTGGTTGGGAATGGTTAAAAGAAAAATTAGTAAATTATTTCGATAATCTACTAATATTTCATATACATGTCCGAGCAGGGTTGACGTCAGGCAGACGGCCTGTCGTAAAAAACTATAGCCAAGAGCTATATATACCGTACTACCGTAGTCCATACGGTAGTCCTGTGCCGACCCCAAGTAAAAAAGCGGGAAAAGGGTAGAGAGAGAGAGAGGTGGAGAGAGAAAAGAAGAAGTACTAGTTACTTACTACATGTTGTATTTAATGTAGTACATTCGGATATTGCCAGCCGCATACTACACAGGGATACTTTGAATGAAATTGTCATGGGGCCCTGTTGTGGGTCGACTGATGACGACAAACAACCTGATGTAGTACATTTGGATATATGTATTATTAAAAAATTTGGTAATTATTAATAATGTAATTCTTTAGTGGTGTACAATCTTTATTATGCTATGAAGTTAATAGTTGAATTCGAATACACGATCATGTAGTTTTCAAAAAGTACCCTACACCTAAAGACCGTTGGCGTTTACTTTGTTTATTGTTACCTTGGCAACTGAAGAAGTTGATGAGCGTCTCTTCTTGGTTACCGGCAGCTGGTCGCGAGCCGCCCAGCCGCCGCGCTGCACCCACGAGCGTCGCGTCGACGCCAGAGATAAGTCCAGGTCGTCCTCGGAACGGGAGTACGACATCTCCGATAGAAGAGTACCTATATACAAAATTATTAAGTAACTTGTACATGTCTGGGTTAAAAATTAAACAAACACGACCGTAACGTAATGGGGTACACACAGATTACAGATTTTTACTTAACAACTCTGGCAAACCTCACTTTGGCATTTTCTACACCATTGGCCGATCCAGTGAGGGGTTTGAGTCTCCCAAAATATACAGTATACTTTGTACTGATTTGAACTATGCTAAATGTTATGTGCCTTTATTATTTTCCTTTTATAAACCTACCCAGAAGGGTCAAAGCCCCTTAAAATATGATCAAGCCTCTCCCTCAAAAAAATCATTGATCCATCAATGTGCTACATTCATTTATGCATACAAACTTGTCGGTTACGGGTACTCATAATATTGGTTATCTTTACTTTGTGATACATGATTTGGTTCTCTGCTAAAAGAAAAGTTTTAAGTGGTTGAGTCAACAACAACAATAGCTGTTGCATGAATGGGTCGGCTCGATCGGTTAAATACCTCAAACTCACAGAAGACATGAAGTAGAAGTATGCTTCTGCGCTTCGACTGATGAAGGAGCAGCAGAAGGTCTAATTTCAGTTATCTTTCCCTTCCTGTCCTTTTATAATAAGGATAGGATGGTAAGGATGGTTTAAATTTGTATTTATCACAGGAAATCATATAGACAATTTCCGAAATGTGACCCACGCAACTGATAACTGTATAACATAATTGGAGTTTGTTAAATGAATGAATCAGTTATTGTAACAAGTTTTAAAATGTGATCCTTAAATTTCATAAATATCTCGAACTCGAAACACAAAATTATAGTTATTTATATAAAAATAAATGCAAATGCATGCAAGAAACGTGAGAGATTCAAATGGATTGGCCCATATACAAGACAGTTGCTTAATTTAAATTTAATTTCTTTAATAAAAACCCAACGACCATATGCATTTCAACAATTACAAGTGTAACTGGGCCCACATAATAGCTGATAAGATGAGAATTGCTTTTTCAATCAATAATATTCCATTGTAGTAAAAACTAGAAATGGAAGTTGTATCTATTGAAAGGAATATCGATAAATTTGGGTTCTTCGTCTGATATTTAGCCCGCACAAATGGTATAAATTTAAGGAAATTATTTCTTTTCTGTACAACTTAAAAACTTAAGTCATGGATTATCCAGAAGGCTTTTTATTCTGTTGATGAATAAAATAATAAAAAAAAATCTTATATAAAAGTTGTTAGTGTTTATTATTTTGTTTAATTGTTTCCGAGTGTAAAACATAATATCCGCAATATAATTCCATTAATGTCTAGATATTGTGAATTTTCCATTCAAAATATGTTCGTTTTCGACCTATAATTGTTTAATTACCAATAAATCTGTATATATGTTTATTTAAATACTGGCGAAAATAAAACCATGCTTACCAAAAATGCTCACACAAAGCATTGCTTCGGCAAGCACATAACATGCGGATGCCACACGTAGGAATGTTAATAATACCACCTAGTAGCTCACCCGTTGAGTTGAGTTCCGGCACTCCAGTGAGCTTAGCATTGTGATCTTGTTGAGCCGTTCCATTGAGGAATGCCAGTTTCTGGAGAGTCTCATCATTTAATTTTGCACGATTATCATTGAACAGCAAATCTCTCGCCATATCCAACAGTTTGCTCTAAAATAATTAATATCAGTTGAGATAAATTCCTAACTTTCTTCTATGACTTCTGATCGTAAAATATCACATTAAACAAGTGTATTGAAAGCTTAAAGCTTAAGAAATATCAAATTTGATGTTAATAGGAAATCTATCAATCATACACAAGAGCTATTA
Organism: Papilio glaucus; assembly: GCA_000931545.1. NCBI lineage: Eukaryota > Metazoa > Arthropoda > Insecta > Lepidoptera > Papilionidae > Papilio > Papilio glaucus. The sequence continues at coordinate 105,525 of JWHW01028132.1, read as the reverse complement.
CTTCTATATGTTACAATGAACGAACAAAACAATCGCTTAAAATTATAGAGAATATGGAAGCCCAGACCTCAAATTTTTGCATGTTGGCAGGCAATATATTATTCTCTCAACTTCAAACCAAATAATATTTGAGAGACCAATTAATATTGATTTTATTCAATTTATATTGAGTATTTTTCAAGGGGAAGGCAAAAAAATCAAATATAGAGAGAAATTCAAATTAACGTGAGTTGATTGTATATACTAAGAGGATTAGACACACATACCTGCTCATTGTACTTCTTCAGATAAATGTTCTTCTCCCTTTTCTCTCCATCTAACATTTTTCGTACATGTGCAAATTTGGCTTCCGATTTTGTGAGAGTACGATGTGCTTCATCCAACTCCTTCTGTAACCTTACTGCTTCCGCTTCTGCTGTGGCCCATTGATTCATGACCCATTGCATTTGATTTAGAAAGGCTAAGAAAGCTGAAATAAAATCAAAATAATGACCACAATGGAACAGTTATTAGTGGTAGGTATAGCTATAGCATATATTGTGGAAATGGGATGACCAGATACTAGAAAGTACTTAGACCAAGTTAATAGTAGGGGGCTTTTTTCTGCAACTGCATGGCTAGTGTAAGTTTTGCTTAGGGGACAAAAATTGTTGCAACAAGCCTCACTTTCAGAGAAACTCAGCAACCCCTTGATGTTGCTGGTGATCACTGGGGGCAATACCGGTGAGCCGAGATATTTAACCCTATATAAGGACACTAATGAGCAGTGTAACATGAGCCTCCACCTCCATTCCTGCTTGATGTGCCATGTCTATTGCTGACTTGTACTTTTAACTGTTGGCATAAAATTGTTTACAGAAACAAGCTTTCTCTCTATCTTTCTCTTTTAAAAAACTAAGATGATAATATGTTTGCGACAAGTTTATATGTTAGTGGAAAACGATGGCAAAAATGCTTTATGTAAGTTCAAGCAATACAACATACTAAACTCAATGTTGGCTAGCATTTGGACTAGTTAATCCAATAATCATCATTTCAGAACTATATACTGATACAAGATGATTGGTATTAAAATCGTATGGCATTGTAATTTGATTATCTAAATAAAAATGTAAATCCTTAAGATCCCTACAAATAAAATAAAAATAAACTGATCAAAAGTTAGCTATTATGCATTTTTTTATAAAAACTTTTTATATTGTATTTTATTACAGTTTTACAGTTATGTTAGTAGTTGCAAACTTTTTCATAGTAATGTCACTGACTAATGTTATTTGGTATTTTTATGCTAGGAAAGATATTATATCAAAACGTTCGCACACAATTGATACTGTAATATATAACTATAACGACGACGTCTTAGATTTCGTTATTTAACAATAGAATATCAATAGTATTTAATATATTCGCGTGACCTTGTTATTTATAGAGTGAAGGTAGTTAAAATATCACTTAGCGTCCTTCTAAAAATAAACATACCAGTCATGAATAATCTAGTTTATATGTATTACTTTGTCTAAGAATATTAAAAGTACTTACATTCTTCTGCAGCTCCATCATTTAGTACATTATTCAAACGATTAATATCATCAAATTGGGCTACCAACGAAAGAGCAATACTTCCAGAATCCGAGTTATCTGAACTCATTTTGATTTAATCTTGCATCTGATCTTCAGGGAATAATAGAAATACTTAACGCTTTAAAGTTAATTTATATAAATCGTAACAAAAACTATAAACTAACTAAGAGTTAAACAGAAGTTATAACTAAAATCGAATAACGGCTCCCGCTCGCTTTCGTGTCGGTTGGTTACACACAGCACAGCCATAGACATAGACCAACCTTGACTACGAAACTATATACTCTGTATCCTCAAAATAGGTATGCTTTGTCAAGGACTTAGAATGGTTTAGAATTCATACGAGATACTACGCTTCCATAATTCCGGCGAAAAAACTGTGATTTTTTCACTTTTTACGCGTTTTACTTGTTTATTAATCATATTCAGCCTTCGGCACAATATTCCAATTTGGTTTTTTCTTCATATTAGCAAAACTTTTACTGTCAAGACACCTTTAGAATATATAACAATTTAAAGAATTAGTAAAATATGCCATTTTTAAATAACTCTATAAACCTAGAAAAATAACTATATTTGTGTTTCTATGTATACAATAATGTACAATTTTAGAACGAAACTCGCTTGACAGTTGAGTTGACAGTATCGTTTCGGAACCGCACGGGGCCGGGTCGGCGGGGTATGCTCATTCGTCAGTTGAAATCTGTCAAAGCGTAATGATGTTCGGTTGAGGACAGTGGCTGTCGTGCGGGTCGCGAAGTCTAGCGTATTGTTAAAACATAATAATTGTATTCGATTCCATTGGCGATTAAATTTGCGTCGCGGTCGCCATGGCGGACGAGGAAAATAATTGTGAGGATAGTGGTGGTGATTATAAGGCGGGGGAAGGTCTTCGATTGCGGGGCCGCAAAGGTGCCCTGAAAAAGAAGAATGTTTACCTCGTAAAAGACCATAAATTTATGCCGAGGTTCTTCAAGCAGCCAACGTTCTGTTCCCACTGCAAGGATTTTATATGGTAAGTACCTTTGCTTGTGTCTTACGAGTTCGTACAATGGTTTATGGGGAAATTAAAAATAGGCTATTTGTTTACGATGTAAATGAGTGCGGTTTCCGCACTAGCCGCATGATAAGGCCGCTAAATCACTGTATTATTTGGTCCACCACGCGAATTCGATGCACTTTATGAAATCAATTTTATATTAAAAATCTCAAAAATTATTTTTAAATTAAAACATGGTGTAAAACTTGCTATGCACTTTTTTTTTCCTTAACAATAAAATTCAAACCCTTAGTTAAATCGTCAAATTTTAATTATATGCATTAAAATGAGTGTATAACATAAATGTGAAATTTAAAAAATCAAACCAAACATGTAAAATGAATAGATTTGAGGAGATCAGCATCTTTATATAATGAAAAGTATGAGATTCTAATTAGATATAATATTGTCATAATTGGTAATCCAGTTAATTTAATTAGTTAGACTGACCTTAATATTTAACATGTTTCTAATATTATAATCATTAAATGTATTCTTGGGCTTTAAATCAGTATGCATTAAATGGAATGAATGAAAAAAATGTCTTCTGTTTCATATCAGAAACTCATTTAATTTTCATTTTAGTTGGGATTTATTTTTAAGTAGGTAGTTTATTATAAATTAAACGAGTAAATAAGTAGTTTATTTTAAAATATATATTTAAATATAGGGTGACAGTTATAGCAGTGAACACAGTACAAACTGTGATTTTATAATAATTTTTTAAGTTATTAGTTATTGTGCTATTTGTCCAAAGGACTGGCACAATTTATGTATATGAATAAAGATGAAAAGGAAGCATTATTATATTAAGTTACAATCCATATAAGATTTAAATTACAAAATTTGTATCTTAGGTTGGTGAGCTTTTTTTATTAAAATAAAGTCTAAATGTAAAATAGTTTGTCTATTCCCCTAATAGATGGAGCTTACAAACGGAAGTAGAAAATTCGTTTTGTAAATTAATATAAAAAAGAATTGAAAATTTTGAACAAAGTTTTGTAATCACTAAATTGCTTTTCAACTCAATTGATTACGATTATTTAAAGAAATGATTTTTTTTCGAAAAAGCATATTGTCATATCCTCCTTATCATATCGTCGTTTTGTGTCCAGAGATATGGGTAAGATCATTACCAGACGCTGAAGACGAAGGCCGTCTATCTCGAGAACAGTGTGTCCACTTATTTTCTACCACAGTTCAGAGTGAATAAAATTTTCGGTTTCTGATTTAGTTTTTCAGTTCTGATGATGTTAAATTTACTACTACTACTATAAAATGCTGTACATTTCAGATATCAAAACTACTGGAAACGACCGTTACTTTAACGCACTATATTAAGTATTTTATTTCGCACACAAGGATAGAAAGATTAGCGGTGAATGAAGACTGATAGATGTGCCCATCTAACGAATTAGGGCCGCTGCATGCGCAACGGGAAGTTTGGGAAATATCGTTTTATAGAAAATATAAACGATAAAACGTACGTCGGGACTCGTCCCAAAGGGATGGGATAAATCTCCACGGCGATGATGTTAAGCACGTCTCGTCACGCGTGTGCCCTTGTCCCGTCCGTAGTCCTGCTGCATATGCACAGCCAGTGCATTCCATTCGCTCCAGAGAGCTGCTATATGTCAGCATGTCTACGTAAGTTAGTTCTGAGTCACTGTCTCGTAGCGATGTATGCCTATGCATTAAGATACTCGCCAGCATTTACTATAAACTACGTTCCGTATGTCTTAACCCCGTCACGTATGTAGCGGGTTATACAATCATTTATCAACCAACATCTACCTCTTTATTGTTCTTTACAAAAGCTTACTTTTACGAAATAAAAGTCTGTAATTCTGTTCTGTTACTTATGTTTAGTGCAACGGTTGTTAAATGTAGCGCGAATACAATAAATAATTAATATTTTAGCATTCAAATATTTTTGTAACGTTTGGCGTATTCATTTTTCTATTTGCTCGTGTTACGTCACGAACAATGGTACACCAGATGCAGGCACATTTATTGCGACGTAAAAACCGGCGCAGTTTCAAGTTTTTTATAATACCAGTGCCAAAACTAGAAATACGAGAATATTTTACTTTATAATTATTAAAAATAACAAAATAAACAACGCCTCTTAAGTAGTCGCTCTCCTTGATCCTAACGAATATTATAAATGCGAATGTCAGTTTGTTCGTTCGTTGGGTACACTTACTCCTTAAAAACTCAACTGATAATCATGAAATCTTGCACAGTTACAGAAGCAAATTTTTACTATTTCCAAGTTACACACGAAATCAAGTTACGAAAATTACCAGGAAGATAAGAAAAGAATGCGGGCGACGCCGCCGGCAACAACTAGCGGGAAATTAGTTTTCAATTAGCATCATCGTCATTATTAAGTTAAATGGTGATATTGATTAAAAATAATCAATATTGATTCATTCAATGTCGTGATCGTGTCAGCAGCCGAATTAAGTTGCTTTTATTTTCTTGGAATATGTTCTCGACAATGACGTCAAAGAATAATAAGCTGTGATACCCGGGTCACATGTTTTCCTGGTCCAACGGTCCCAATAACAATTTAACGCGTAAACGCTTTGAGGATCAGAGAAACCGATTATGCTTGTTTACAGGAAACTGGGCTGAAATAAGATATTTGAATAACAAAACTATACAATTCTACGTAAATCCGAACATTGGTTTTTTTTCGTATCGAAGAAAAAATCTTTAAAAGATAAAGACATTCATGAGACAATTTGAAGTAGAACTGCTTGAGACGTAAAAAATATTTTTTATTATATATTATTATTATTGGAATGTAGACGAGACGGCGTTAAATGTCATTCAAATGAAATTCGACGATAATTCTTTTATGGCAGAAGGTGGCAAACGAGCAAGCGGTTTATTGACTGCTACCTATAGGCATCTGCTACAAGGTAATGCGTTGCAGATGCATTGTTTACCACTGGACTACTAAACGACAGAAGATAACACAGGAAGCAATATATTTCCTTTTCCTGTCCATACCTTCACCTGTCAAATCTTCCCCTTCCCATGCTTTCGTGATTAGAAAAGAATGGGATGGGGAATAGAGGAGAGAAATGGAGATTTGTGCCTCGTGCACTGCACGTTCAGACGAAAGGCAGAATACAACTTCACGCTTGTTTTCTGTGAGAGCGTGATATTTCACCGGTCGAGCCGACCCATTCGTGCAAAGGTGTTGTTTCGGGCTCTACCACTGTAACCCATCTATGCCAACATTAGTTTTTAGTTTTTCTGACACCATTTTGTTTTTATTTTTATTAAAAATGCCCTATGTACCTTAGTATACTCTTGAATATATCTTGACAAAATTTAATTATGATCGGTTAAGTAGTTTACAAGTGAAAATGTAACAAACAAACTCACATTCGTATTTATAATATTATAGTTAAATAAATAAATATGCGCTCACGCCCGTAACCCAGAGGGGTAGGCAGAGATCATGGATTTCCATTTGGCGCGATCCTGGCACACCTCTCTCGCTTCTTCTACATTCATACATCTACGCATACATGCTGGTCGGTTATGGGTGCTCCTTATATCGACCTTTTTTAGTAAGCCACTAATCTGATCGATATAAGTTCTCCTAGGGCGTCCCCTACCAACACTGCCACTCACTTTTGCTACATAAATTTGTTTCGTTATTCTCTCTTCATTATTTGATTATGCCATATTTATTTCATAAACTATCCTTTTTTGCCTATATGCTATATCCTATAAAGAGTGCTATCTTGCAAGCGGGTGATCGGATCGGATTACGTGACGACCTCTGCCTCCTCTACACATTGATATCTTCAAATATCAAGAGTTACTATTGCGTTGCCTTTTCTTGGCGAGGGGAGGGGGGAAAGAGGAAGACGAGGAGGAAGAGTAAATAAGGAAATTAGAGGAAGGAGGGATTGGGGGAAGGGGCACAATCCGATAATATTGCTTTTTTGCACTTTTTATTCTCTGAATGATTTTTTTATATTAATATTATAATTACATCATCTTTAAACCACACCTTTGTCTATACAGACCGTAGTCATGCATAGTATATTAAAGACCGCATCCTTACGGCATTCATTTCACTATCACACTCATTCCGTTACAGATAAGATAAAAAAATTATGTCACTACAGGTATTGCAGTGCATAGTTTATTCATGTAATAAAGAGTAGTTTAGGCTATAGGAGGGCACAATAGAACAGACATACAAACATACGCGCCAAAAACATTACCCTCCTGGATCAGTTCAATTCTTTTGCACGAATGGGCCGGCACGACCGTTGAAATACTACGACCTTACAGACAGGCGTGAAGTAGAAGTATTTCTGCGTATCGTCCGATGAGATGTGCCGGAGGCCTAATCCTAATCCTTTCATTTTCCAGTAAGATAAAGATGTAAGAGACGGGGGAGGGGAGGGATAGGCAAGGGAAATATCCGTTCTGTTTATCCTCTATCCATAGGTAGACAACGCGTCTGTAACTTAGCTTGTTGCAGATGCCTATGGGTAGCGCTCATTTTATATCCGATCAACCGCGTCTCCTATAAAAATCAAGACAGTAAAAAGTCGGGGTTTGTTAGGATTACAAATGGATCAATAATGCAGTTGTAGACTCGATTGCTTTTCGTTTGGAAACCCCAGTTGGTTGGTCTGGTTTGTCCGACTGTCTTAGTCATAACAGTATTACACCTTTATGTTTAACTTTACTATTTTCGATTTGTTTGTGTGTTTTGTCACCAGTTATTTGATAGCACTAGTTTATTAGAATTTGCTTTTTCCCTTACGTTCTTTATAATTAGACGGAAGTTATGAAGTTGACAACTTGTTTCCAATCTTTTTATGTAGGTATCACACATAATAAACTAAGATTTGAATCGGTTCGTTCGAACGCGATGTCACCGTCAGATTGTAAACATAGTTAGTTTATAATCTCACTAGCTTAATTTACATACTTATATCTATACTAATATTAAAAAGAGGTAAAGTTTGTGAGGTTGTAGAAAAGAATATTATCCCTAAATGCTCTCTTATAAAAATTTCATGTCACGATGAAATTGGGTCATTTGTGTAATTTCGTCCAAAAAAGGTAGCATAGTTTTTTTTGTTCAACCCGTGCGAAGCCGGGGCGGTCCGCTAGTTTATGATACGATTATAATAAAACAAAATACAATCCGCGCCGTCTATTATCACATCCATTATGTGTATCAATGAATCATAACAAGATTAACAGGTATCGTGGGTACGGGACAGTTCTCATCGCACGTACACCTGGCTTTGTCTTGGCTTGACGCTTGAAGGCCACTTAAAGTAATTGAATAAATCTTGAGGAAATAATCCCATTGCTTCTCGATATGTAGCCGTTAGGATCACCTCCTGGTAGATTAATGGATACGTATAGTGATAACTATATCTGCCTATTTCAGAGTTACGAATAAAGACGTATGTGTTATAGGTGAACATTTTTTTCTTGGTAAAAAAACGATCTGTGGAAGGCAATTAGTTACAAAATGTACTAAAAAGGCTGTAAATGAACTATAAAAAGGTTCAGCTCGGAATGGTATTGTCGTATACTTCGATAAGCCACAAATAGTGGTTTAAATGTTTTGATAATGTCCGGTTAGTTTGTGATGCAGAGGTGGTTCACTCGAAGTGATATATATGAATTAATCATACATTATGACAAGCGGAATCTTCTTTTTCTTAAATAGTAATATTTGATAACAATAATGTTATATATACTCTCGATCTAACACCATGTTCACACTGCCGAAAACATTTTGTTATATCCCTGTAAAAATCAGAAATGACTGTTTTCCACAGTGTGAACTCATGTTAACACTCAATAACTTTGTACAGAACATCGGTGCTAATGAGTTTAAATCTTTATTTAATTACATATATTGTTTGGTCTCTTTAAATAGATTGATCACTAATCCATAGATGGCACTGTCGGCTGTTTGTCAGCGGAACAAGTATTTTCCAAAGTAAAAGAAAACGATATCAAGAATAGTATTACAAATAAAAATTTCAGTTAAATTGTCTTTCAACTTATATTTTTACATTAAAACTGAAGTATTTTTTTAAAAAAGGTCGATATAAGGAGCACCCATAACCGACGAGCATGTATGCGTAGACGTATGAATGTAGAAGAAGCGAGAGAGGTGTGCCAGGATCGCGCCAGATGGAAATCTATGATCTCTGCCTACCCCTCTGGGTTAGGGGCGTGAGCGCATATTTATTTATTTTTTAATTTTACAGATTTAATTGCAACATTAAGTAAACTCGATAAAATCTGTAACATGAGAAATTGTGATATAATTTTTAAGGTAGTTGTTTTTTTAATTACGTGACAGTTGAGTCATAAGATGCGTAAGATAAGATAATTCTAGAAAGATGTACTTTATACACAAAGCATGTATGTTTACTGAACTCTTCGTTATGATTGATATCTTCCCGGTCGGCTCTGACATGACGTCATCGGGGTTTTACTAGGTGATGTCAAGTGGAACATACAACTGCGATCTTGGAGCTTTACTCACTTGCTATTGTTTACTTAGCTTTGGACCGAACTTTCGTATTTACCATCGTAAGATCCTGTTTTTTCAGAAAATATTTAGTATTCGACTAATGACATCTAGCGACAT
>JWHW01028132.1:69353-87532 GCA_000931545.1 Papilio glaucus | reverse complement strand
ACGGACCGCTCAAGCATTTTGTTTGCAGTCGCAGTTAAAAATGCAGTTGGTGTGCGATTGGGTGTCTCCGTACTGCAGGTAGTAAAGAGCTAAAATACGGACCGCTTAAAGCGGTACGCTACGAATGGCACAAGAAGAAGTGACTGTGTTGTTGATACTGAATGAAAGGGAGCAGTAGCGTTGCGGTACAACTACATAACAACTGTACAACTACTGCTTGGGGCAGTCGGGTTTAAGTTGACTCCAAACCGCAACACGACTGCTCGTCGACGACACAGGTTCCGACTGCTCTAACAGCCCGTCAATGGAGGTCCTAAATTAGGGAGAACTAACGTAACTCCATTTTATTATTATGGATGGACAAAACTTTACAAAAGGCTATAAAACTGGTAGTGTGGAGTAAGTAGAAATTTTGTGCTCAGGTCTTGTTTCACGGTGATTGTAATAAAAAAACTTTAGGTAACTGAACTAAAAGTAGAATGTACGTTGTTTTCTAAGAAGTTCCATTGGAGCCACATTAACGTGTAGTTTTCGAGTGGGATTATTGACGTAGTTGTTTGAACGGCAACGGTCGTAAACAGCCTTGTAATTAGCACTATTAGTGACAAGTTAACGATACCACTAAATCAGTATTAATTTAAGTCACAATCATAAACATTTAATTCGATTGACATTATTAGGTACTTGTTATAAATAAGTTAGATCAATAAGACAGGCGAACCTTTCATGGATTTAGTTTTCATATATAGGTAAACTGCTCGTTTATATATATATACATACGAGCAGTTTACTTATATATGAAAACTAAATCCATGAAAGGTTGTATATACAAGTCCGTTATATAATCCAGCGTATGTGTATGTAATTTATTAGGTTGTATGTGGATATCCATATGTATTTAATAGTTGGTAGTATAGATCCATATGATTTCAATATTATTTGTATCACGAAAAAATATTTCTTCTTTTATTTATCTTATAAGCGCGTATATATCGAATTTTTACTATAAACATTGATATAGTCAAAGCAATATTTACTTAAGATGTCCACTGGTAGATAAACATAAAAGGGTCTCCTTCAGAGTCGGTGCGAGGGATCACCGCGCGATGTCTTTCAACCGAATTCATTTCACGGGCGCTTTGAGTTGCTCGCTCGATGTACGCAACTCGTTCGTATATTCACTCTTTTATCGCGACTTCATTTCTTGAATAACGTACTTTCAATGTGGAATAATCTCCGGATATTGAATTCTTGAAAAACAATGTGTGCTCAAAGTGAAATCAGTTTTTCTTTTTGTATTGGAAGATAGGTTTTGGTTAGGTTATAAAATTCTTTGTGATTTCGAAAAAGTTATTGTATGAATTGACGTTTTTAGATGATATTGAAAGTCCTAATATTCATGCTTGCGTAATATATTTCAGTACAGGGTTACTATATGTCAGCATGCGACAAACATGTATGCTTAAATGTATGAATTTGGTAGAAGTGAAGTATGTTACTTTTTTTTTTTGATCATCCATTTATTTATTTTATACTAACCTATAATCTATTCCAACTATATATACGTTTAAGTAATAAGATCCGCAATAATCCACAGAGGATTGTGCTTGCAAATTCGAGCGAGTGTTAGTAAATTGTATTATTAAAAGTGATTGAATTTCAAATTGAGACTGAGAATTGTCGTAGCTAAAACAAAATTAGCAAGGCTTTTTTTAAGTCGCCAAAAGATATTACAGATTATCTTATCCGATGTTAAAAGTGTTTATTTTGATTAATATTTGAATGAATGAATATGTCAAAGTAATTGAATGTAAAATAAAAAGCGGTACGCTAAAGGCGCGTTATGAAGCCCGAATGGCCTCAGTTTTTTTGGCGGAGAACATTTAGGATGATGGGAGTCGTGATTTACATTTTTATGATATCCAGGTGATCGCTGGTGCCATTTGCCGCCCTGTTTACTAGAGCGATTCACTTCTTTGGAGAGTGACAAATTTGAGTGCTTAGCTACCAAAACTGAATAGTATTACATAGATCATTAGCTAGCTAGGAAATTTTGTAAATAGACAATTGCTACAAAGTGATGTCGAATGTGACAAGGAGTAAGGAGTATTCCTTCATTTTTTTATTAATTTTTTTGTAAAGAAAACTGAACCTAAATTAACAGTTTTTCCCCTACACAACCAAACAGACCATAAATGTATAAATAATTTGTAACAGTGCAATTTGTTCAGCTATCTACGGTGTTTCTGTAGTAATTAAAGTATTTGATCTGTGATAATTAATTGATGAAATTTTTACATGAGCCAGTGACTTATACATGTCTCTACGAGAAATATAATAATAACATAATGATTGGGAATTCTCAGTAAGGTGGACGTGACATTGTAATAAATAAGAAATGTGATGTAGTACGGTAAGTATCCCCAATTTCTCCCCGGCGTCTCACTCAAACTTGAGGGTACTCGATGAGACGCCGCATTCTTGAGAGCGACCTCGTCACAGTTAACATTTCGTTTCTTCTCGAAACTTCTCCACTTTTATTATTGCAATTTTCTTTATTTACGAACTGTTGCAAACACTATTGTGTATGATTTTTGACACGCCTGTATTAGTTTCGTACGTGTTGAACTCTTTTGAACTTAATTTTCACGTGTATTCTATTATTAAACGCTTCAAACGGTTTTTCGGTAAAAGTACAGTAAATGGTAGCTCTGGTATTATAAATGAACTCGATCCGCACCACCCTGCATGGATTATTGATTTGTGTATCAACACAATCAGTGCAATCAATGACAGAACACGTTTACGTTACAATTTCAGAAAGGCTGATTACTTATTGGTTAATAATAAATTAAAAAATATAGATTGGTCATCGGTGTTCAAAACTGTACAGGCTGATGTCGATCTTATTGAAGTCAGTAAAACATAAATTTTTAGTTTGTTAAAAGCAGATCTGGAGCACAAAGGAGCAGGCTCTCCCATCTCTTCCCTTCCATCTCTTTTTAATAAATGATTTGACTTTACCTCTAAAAATTGTTTTTTAACTCTTCATTTATGTCGGGCGTCGTTCATTTATGAAAAGCGAATGTGGTTCCTATTTTTAAGAAAGAGGATAAGTCTTTGGTTGACAAGTATTGGCCCTTTCGAATTTTTTTTTTATTATTTTTTTATTTTGTCACTTTTCCAAATTTTTTGAAAAAAATGTACATCACAGACATCAACTCACATAACAAATCTAGTTCACACTGATAAGCACAGTTTTGTTGCAAGACGATCTACAGTAAGTAATCACGTAGAGTACGTGTCTAACTTGTCTAGATCCGTTGATAGTAAACTACAAGTCGATGCTATTTATACGGATCTCAAGCGTACCCCAAGGCTCTCAGCTTGGCCCAAATCTGTTTGCTTTGTTTGTAAATTATACTTTTGACTACAAGGTATTATAGATTTTTTATTTTCGCTGACGGCCTAAAAATATATAAAAACATAAATAATAATCAAGATATATATTTGCAAGCAGACTTAGATGGCTTTCACAAAATGACTTAAAATTCTGTAAAATATAAATATTTAAAGTTTACCAAAAACAAGAACCTTTCCATTGCGCTATTTTATAGGAAAGGATCTGGTAGCTGAAGTCTAAATCCGTAAATTTTTACCAAGCATCAGTATAATATACTGCACTAATTTCTAAACGCCCCCCGCGGCGGATCTGGTCTTCGGTCCCTTCGCGGACCGCCGAACGACTGCAAATGTTAAGGTAAGGGTAGGGTTAACAGTGTGAGGAGAAACCGTGTCCCCTTTCCTCGCGCAGCCCCACAACCGTCACATCTGCGGTGCGATCCTACTAAGTCGCTGTGGATAGGGAGATTAGCGCACCGCAATACCAACACTCCACTCGCGTTTTCACCTTGACTGCGGAAACGAGAGATAGCGGTCCCTCAGTCCCAGCTTGCTTCGAAGGTGTACACAAACGAGTCTATCTCGAGAGGCCACCTCTGGCCGGCCCTACACCACGGAACGGCTCTAGGTTTCTCTTGGTTCACCGTGGGTGACCAGACCACGGCTACTTAGCCCAACGCCACGACAAGGCGGGAACTCGGCTGGGCGAGTACTTAGTAGTACCCTAGAACACGAAATTCCGCTTGCTATTATTTATAATTTCTCAATTTATTTCAAACACTGTCTTATTTTTGTTTGTTTTTCGTGATTTTATTTTCCTTCACCGATGTATATTTTAGAATAATTGCCAATTCTTCTCCTTCGCCACAAAACCGTTGTGGTAAAATGACGTTGATTTAGAAAGGTTTTTAGCAGGACAACTCTGCTCAATGAATGAAATGACTGCTAACGATCTCGTCGCATTATTTGACATTGAAACCTTTTGTGGAGCTGAAAATGTTTGTAGTACGGCAAGGAACGCATTAAATAAACGCAAAACAATCATACGCAATGATCTAATCAACATATTTGGACAGGCCATTCGCAAGTTATACTCGGCTTGAAGCGTGTTTTGGCATTCTTGAAATGACGTTGTAAACGAGTTCTTTGAAGTTGTGGGCGGCGGATTAAACGAATACTATGCATTGTTACTTTTCCTCAACGTCTTAGATCATCGCGGTAGAAGTTGTTTTTGTATTCGCTGATTACAATTTAACTTCGGTCACGAGGTTTTAGTTACACTTAACTAGCTGTTGCCCGCGGCTTCGCGCGCATTTGTTTCTCAGCCTTCTACGCTGGAATTTCTTTTATGATGATGATTTATCGGTAAAGTTTGTCAAAAACTTGTTATTGAAGGTTTTATGTACCTCGGGAGTATATTTTCAGGATAAAAGGTAAGTAGCCCAGATCATTTTCTGTACCCCTGACAATGTTTGCAAAATTTCATGATAATCGGCTGAGTTGTTAAAAAGTTAATGCGGAGATAACAAATAAACAAACATATTTACATTCACATTATAATATTAGTTAGGATGTATTTGTATTTTCGTCCTGAACACAACAGGTTACTGTTGTGTTCACGACGAAAATAGAAGAAACACAGACAACAAGAAACTATGCTCCAACATCTATGAGGTTATATAATTTTCGGATAACTTTCGAATTTCCAGGAAAGGAAAATTATAACCAGTTAAATTCAGTACTTAGAATATATCTCCATCAGTTTTTAATACGCGAACACTCTAGCTATCAAGCGGAGTACCAATATTAAAACATCTTCGAGTACAATAGTAAGAGTCTTATAGACGTGCCGCGCTTGAAGTTTACGACTTGTTTACCTAATCGCCGATACATGTAAATGTTTAGGAAGTGCGGGCGATGTCGTACCGTAACGATACGTGTGACCACGAGTTCGGACACGTCACGGGTGCACCGTATTCAATACAGTCTATTAATATTTTTATTGTGCATTGTCCAGGCCGCGTCTCGCCGAGTGGCTGTCTTTTTATGGCGACCGTTTATAGTGCAACGTGGACTTGTTTGGTCGACTTGTTCTACAATGTTGGAATGATTTTATGTTGACTGTACAACTGTTTTGATGGGATGTTTCGTTTATGTTAGCTGTTAACTAGACGAACAGTGTACCATTTTAACTTTTTTAAACTTGCTTTTGATTTGAAGTTCAAATGCTAATACCGATCTATAACAGTAATTTGATGCTGTCCAATGGCGTCTATCATATTTTACAATATATTGAACTGTAGTATGTTCCTTCAATTAAGCCCCTCTACATCTAACATCATCTGTATTATAGGTATTAGTAGTAGTATGCTACTAAACCGCAAATCCACGACTAGCGCGTATTTTGCGTGTGGACGGGACATAGATAACTCCAACCAGCCCACATCCCTGCCGTACCCCAGCAACCCCTTGTTGCTAACTGTCTTCTAGAGCGATCCTGCCATGATCCCGAGATACTTGACCCTGTACATAGACACTGCATTATAGGTAAAGTTTCCCAGCTTGTACGTATGGGTTCAAAATTTAACAAATATTTAGCCTCCTCTGGGAATCAAACGTTGAGTGCGTACACGCAATGTACCGATATATTTCTACTGAGTATTTGTTATTGTAATACCTTACTTCAATACGGTTTGTTGTTATATGTAAGGCTGAAGTGTTCTCCCGGCATGTCCCAAAGGATTTACGCCTTAAATTGTTTTTGGGACCGCCGACAGGTAGCACGTGATCCGGGTACTCAAGCTTATTACGCTGTTAAGTTTTCCCCGACCAATACAAAAGACTATGGTTTGTTTTATGTGCTGCTATCTCTGTGTACCCATGTGAGGTTTACATTAAAGCTAATTTTCGAACTGAAATTTCTCTCCATCTCCCTTTCTTTTTCCGTTTACCACCTCCGTAGTGTATTCTTCTTTTATTTTTCTACTTCACGTCTGTCTTCTGTATGGTCGTGGTCTTTCACCGCTTCTCTCACGCAGTCTACGCGTGGCTCAAATAAAACATGTTAAATTTGTATTTCTATAACAATGTCATCAAATTAATCGTAATGAAATTAAGTTACGACATAATCAGTTAATTATTAACTTACGAAGCCATAACGTCTCTGAACAACGTTGTTGACATTACTCGTTTAATGGAATTCTAATCTAGAATGTTCGACGTCGAAACATTACGACCGAAAGGTATTCGGTATTTGCCTAATGTATTGTTAGCCGCGGTTCAATATAAACGTTCCAATATAATTTCAACCCGATACCTAAGAAAACACAAATTGGTTGAGTTATTGTTATCTTTGAATTGATTCTATTCACTCGTTATAACCCTGCTTGATTAAAATACGCTTCGCCGTCTCTTTCACTCTTGTATAACTTTCTCTGTCCGTTTTATTATGAAAACATCTAACTGTTTACGGAGTTTGTTAGCGAAGGTTACAATTAAAATTAGCTTAATGTATTTTTTTAGTATTATATAAATTTAAATTTCAAGTTTACAATAAACTTAAATTTGAATAGTCTCAGGACAAATGTTTTTTTTTTCATATGTTGTGTTCTCCTCCATGTTTCTCTAGCAATATTTAGATTTTAATGTGTTCATTTCGTCGAAGCATTACGTATACTAAAATCTGACTGAGTTTTTATTTATAATTTTGTAGAATAATAACTAATTTACTTTAGTCCTTACTTACGTTATTTTGCTATAATTTGGTTTACTGTATTTTCGTCACACGTTATTTTTAATCATATTATCGACTAGATGACCCGGCGAACCTACCACAAAATAAATTGATTTGATTATCACTCTTCCGTAGCGATTATCAAATCAGTAATGTAGTTCACATTCAATGCCAAGCTTTCTCGTCAGTGTTTCTAGAAACCTTACTGATTTATACACCATAATCCATTTCGCGATGTCAAAATGAAGTTTAGATGTTTGCGCAACAATTTGATTCGCTTAAACTAAATAATGATTTAATACGTAAACAATTAATTATACTTTCAAACAACTGGGGGAAATGAATCATTGTGCATGCGCGCGGAGCTGTCGTGGGTGACCACGACCCCCCCCTCTTGTCTCGTTGGAAGACCGCGAAAAAGGGTGACTGTATCGTAAAAATGCGGTATTTGACGTAAAAGAGCTTAGCGTTTCTAGATCGACTCACCTTCAAAGCCTCGGCTTGAAACCGTACAAATGTTTGAGTTTCAATAAGTAGGTAACGCGATTACGTCTCGGTGACCTCTTTTCGGAACCAGGTAAAGGACGTTCGTCTATAGCTAATCTAGCCTTACATTTTATTTTATTAAATATAGGTTGTAGTAAAGATGCTTTCATGGTTTGCAATGCATTTATCAAAGATATAAAATACCGATTTAATATGTAATTTATATAGTTCACTACTCTGAGATATGACACTCATGAAATCTTCGATCACTACCGATAGGCGGCGCTGATCATTGTTATGGAGCCCAATGATAACCGCTGTCCTTTGTTTGCTTTATTATTAATACAACTAAATAATAATTATTGTAATAATGGCGTCATGTAATGTAATTTCTGTTTGTAATACTCATAACCTAGGTATAATACAAGCTGAGCCACGTGGTTTCACCCGCCGTGTAATTTAATTTGACCAACGATTGTCCAGTCTAAGCTGAACCCTATTTAAAATGATCATATAGATTTGAGGTCAATTTACATTGGATTAAAATTATTTATCTTTACAAACTTTCATCCCCTACTTTATACCTTTCGGGGATGAATTCAGAAACCTCCTTTCTCAGTGCTCGCCTATGTAATAACAGAAAACTCTGCATAATTTTAAGTCTCTAGGCACGGTAGTTTGGGCTGCGCGTTGTTAAACCAGTCAGTCAGTTTCTTCAATTATAAATGCGAACGCTAGTTTGTTTGATACGCTCGACTCAATCTATAATCATGAAATTTTGCGCACACGTTGTCAGGGTACAGAATACTCAAGTGACGTCGTTTATAAATAAAATATCTCATTGAGATCTTATTTTAAAAGTGATATATGTGGTGATATATGTAAATGTAGAGACCCAAAGGATCGTAAATAATGTTTTATTTATTGCATTAACTTTTCTGAATCTTTTGGCAGGAATACAAAGCGATGGCCTCTGTTTTTGGATGTACGTAGTTTGACTTTGTTTTAGTATTTAAGTGAATTGTTATTACCCCAATAATCCAGAAGGAGGGTAATGTTTCTTCTCGTTGTATGGTATGTCCGTTCCATTATGTTCTTGTAGCATAATCAGCTTGATCAACTTTGAAAAGTGATCTGTCATCAGATTCCTATTCTTCCTCGCAGTGATGATGATGTGTTGAATGATGATAATTATACAGTCAGGTTTTTGGTTTTTTAATTAATTATCACATATTTGCGTAAGATTTATATTTTCACGTGATGAGAAGTGGGATTATAATTTGACATCAATTCTCGCCTTTGTTATTGTGGGATTTAGGGAGACAGCGAATTTAATGTTTTTTCTTTTTATTGTTTTGTGTTCGTTGATAGGATTTGGTAATTTATTGTATTTAATTTAATGGACATAGAATAAAGTCGTATAAAACAATTTTTTTTCTTACTGCCCTTGTCCCACTTATGTGGTGTGATTTGGGGTCGGTACAGATTATCTTTTGATTATCTTAACTAGATTTAAAAATACAAAATCTGCGCAATCATCACTAAAAATCAAAAAGCTCAATGAACAAGTTTTCATGAACCTTGGTCAACATTCAACATTTTGAAGTTTTTATAAATTCCTTGCTCTTGTTGTGCAAAATTTCAAAGTGCATTTTAGCTGAAGTTAGATTACATTTTAAGAGTGCTTTCATTTAGTAATTAGTCGAGCGCATTTCCTCGACCTCCTCGAGATTTAATTTCTCACTCGGAGCTAGGTTTTAATTCGTCGCGCTAAAGTTTCCTTTGAATATTATCAGGCATTTTGTTGTTACACTTTTGTTACACGGAACTGCACTCTGCAGCATAATTTCGTTGATTCACTGCATTTAAAAACTTTAATATTTATTAAAGCTATTATGCGTATTGTAATGGGGTATTTTTTAAATAACATTAAAACCAAGGATTCTTCTCCTTTATTCGCGAGGAGGGTTGGCATCAGGCAGGCGGCCGGCTACAAAACCTATACAGAATGGTCTATAATCATACAGTGTCCTATACAGTATGGTCTATAATCATACATCCCACATGAGTGAGAAAAGGGCAGGGGGATTCTTCGCCTCCCTTGATGAAATTAATTGCTAACAGTTTCTTTCCCGATTCAATAGCTTTAACAAAATACTTCTACAGTTTTTAGAAGCCGGTTTAAGCAATTTTAATAAATTAAATTGGAATTCGTCAGTTGATTAATTCCAATGTAAGTTAACCTTATATATATATGATCAATAATATTAAATAGGGTTCAGCTTAGGATGGACAACCGTCGGTTAAATTAAGTTGCACGGTTAGTAGAATATTATAAATTCCTGTTCGAGTCCTCTAGTTCCCGTTAGAGTCGAGTCTCTACATGATTTAACAAAATAAAATGTGCTAATATAAAGTGAGGTGTTCTTTTAAACATCATGCATATTTCTTCTGTGCACGTGTGACGGAACTCCAAACTGATGCGGGACCTATTTTGATGAAATTTATAAGGTATCTTTGAGTGGGTCCCGGGATGGTTTAGACAGCTTATTGGATGCATAGCCATCGAATTTCCTGGAGATTTGTTTTTAAATCCCATGACAAATGATGAAAAAATGTTAGCTAAACGTAGCAACGTTCATGTGAAACAACGAATCTGCCGGGAAGCCGGGTCTGCTAGTAAACATCATAAATTTTAAAATATCTCTTTGTACTCCGGTCCACATAAATAATAAATAGAATAAATTCACATTAGCGCACCTTCATTACGTGGCCGTGGCCTTTGTTCTCCTTCCAATTACGCGGCTGTTGTTCGGACCTTCGAGCATCTATTTTGTACAATATTTTTTAAATATACATAACGCGTAATGTTCAGTTTTGGGCATTTATCACTCAGAATTAACATTAGGGGTGTATCAAATGGCGTTTTTATTTTTTTAATTATTTCTTCAGGTTATTCCTAAACTACACTAATAGATGTGTCCGATCTTTTGTGATGAAATGTGATGTGATGTGATTTCGTTTTCCTTGTACTTCTGTCTAATATAATATACCTAGCAAAAAGCCCCAGCTTCGCTTGGGCTGTTTATCTATACTAACTTTAAACCTTTAGCTTCTTAGCGAAGTTTCTGGGTCCATTAGTTTGATCTGTGTGTTTATTTATCAGTCAGTCAGTTTCTTCTTTTATGTATACAGGAGAAATATAGACGAAAAATATATATGCATATAAATATACGCTCACGCCCGTAACCCTGAGGGGTAGGCAGAGATCATGGATTTCCATTTGGCGCGATCCTGGCACACCTCTCTCGCTTCTTCTACATTCATACATCTACGCATACATGCTCGTCGGTTATATATGCATGTATATTTCAATAAGTCAAACTGGATTTACTTTGACCCAAAGTTTCATTCAATACTTGACGATGTGTTATCGGGATTCGATAATTAAATAGAAAACGATGGCTTTGTTTTATGCCAACTTATTTATACAGAAATTAAAGAAGTTAAGGCGTTTTACTTACTAAATCAAATCAGTTAATTATTTATATGTTGTTGAATGCTTCAAATGGACTGGCGCTGTTCAAAAGACTCGAAGGTTCTCGGCTGAAATGTATTCGCTCGTCGGTTTCCTTTCGCTTTGTATCTCTGACCTATTTATAAGCGAAAGTAATTAATTACACGTATTTTGACTTGCCCGGCCGACGTGGCTCCCGCCAAATTGATGATATCAAATTTGCTATTTCCTCCTGTTACGTGTAATGAAGCTATTTGTTTAAACAAAGGCTTTATTAACAAATCATGGCATGGTCCAAGGTCGTAAACTGAAGGGCATACAACTCTAGATCTTTAAATGAAGCATAGTGTTTTGGACTCATTAATTGTTCGTCTTCCGCAGAAGAAAATTATATATATTGTAAGGCCCGTTGTATGTAAAGAAGAAGCGAGCCTATCTCTTTAAGTCCGGCAACTCATCTGCAGTTCCTCTGGTGTTGTAGGTGTCCATCGGCGTCGTTGAGCATCTCGGTGTTCCCGCCGCTCGTTTGCCCCCTTCCCTTATAAAAAAAAACGCTACGCAAATCTCCGATATCCGACTACTTTAGTCTCCGAGCGACTATCGCAATACAAAGTACATAGCGTCGTCGACGCCTGTCACGCGCTACACGCCGGATGGGATTTCCGATACTAATGTTGCTACGACTTTCAAGATGGCGGATCGATTATTAAATATTTCGTCTGAGTGGAATCTAATAATAAAAAAATACGCTCACGCCCGTAATCTAGAAGGGTAGGCAGAGATTATGGATTTCCATTTGGCTCGATCCTGGCACACCTCTCTCGCTTCTTCTACATCCATACATCTACGGATACAAGCTCGTCGGTTACGGGTACATATCGCCCTTCTTTAGTATGTTACTAATTTGATCGATAAAAATCTAGTAAAAAATGCTTTCAGTACGCAAAATTAATTAAAACTTTATTTTTATTTATTGGTAGAACATCTCCATACAAACTCCATAACTCCATACAAACTTACATCCCCATACTTTAGACTTTTAATGGGTGAATTTTCAAAAAAAAAAGCTTAATGTCGATTTTCAAGTAATTCTGCTGAATGAAAAATGTAATATTTATTTGATAATATTTACCATCTGATTGACCACAATTCGCGATGCATGTAAGTATCCAACAGTAATTGGAGAATTGCGTAGCATTGTGCTTCTTCAGATTCTATCGCTTTAAGATTTTGATTTCTTATCATCATAAAATTTCGCACGTGACATTAAATTTAACCGAGTAAAAGAGAATTACATATCATAGTTAGCTTTTAAACAAATGTCACACTAACAAGTGCGTTATCGAGCTAGATCTAGGGTCAAAATTGTTAAATCCTAAAAAATAAAAACAAGGTTCAACCATGCGTAACTTGCTGTTTCCGTTTCTAGTTTATGTGGACGTATGTGATTCGACAAACAACTTGTAATTTATCAATGTACATATTATCCAACATACAATCTTGGTCCTGATCAAATAACAGATAAGGGTATAAATTCTTTATGCCGATGCTATATCTTGTACCATTATTAAACAGCTCACCGAGTGACTGGTGCGCTGAACGTAGCTACACAATAAGTTTAAATAACTCTTTGTTGCGCGTCCGCGTTCGTCTCCGAGTAAATCTCATCCGTGCACCTTCATTACACGCCGCTTTTATTTCCCTTGTTTCATCACAATTACCTATTGTTATCAGATTGTTTTCATTTGCTTCTGTACAATAATAATATCATTATATTAATAACATAAGAATATGAATGCATTATTTTCATGGAAGATGGATGTGATTCAACTAGTAGTTACCCCGTTATTGATTCACCATTTATATCTATCTAATCATCCGCAAAAACGGAAGGTTCGTGAGTCAGATGCCAACCCATTTTGTTACGGCGACAGATAGACGGAAAGAGTCTGGAAGTGACACGATTTGATAGAATTTTTGTAACTAATCTTTAAGTTTATTGTTAGGATACAAGAGTTTATTTTTGTTGATTATTTTCAAACGGAATGAGACGAGGTGTCGTGGTCTACCGGTATGCGAATCCATAAGTTTTAAAAATCAGTCAACGCGGCTAAAGAAGTGTCTTGAAAAGAAGTGTCACTTAAAAAATATTATGCTCATAAAAAAGGGAATTGAAGAACCAAATAATGAAACAGCATAAATGCAACAAGTGAAAGAGCGCACAGTTTATTTAGCGAATCAATATTAACAATTCTGAAGCGGCATTGCTGTTGGGTGCAAGCGTGTGATATTGATTGGGCTGGCTGTCCGCAACTGACAGCGACAGCCAGCCAAGAGGCGGTGAATTGAATCGTATATGTTTGCTCAAAAGGTGTTTTGATTGGACTGTATTAAGTGGTAACATTTTACGAGTTTAAATTTATTGAAAATCCTTTTTAATCTTAGGAAAATTTTAACAAATTAAATTTTATGGTATGGTTATAGAGATAATCTGTGCTCAGAAATGTTATCTTGAACTTATTTATCTTCTTGTGTGTGTTCTTAATGTGGGTGATCTTTTAGTACTTCCTTGTTTTTCAACTTATTTGACAATTATTACAGTTCCATGGCCTTCAGCCTTCAGTTTACATATTTTTTATTATTAGAGAGTTTAGTTTGTGGTAGTTGCGTTAGTATTGAATCTCTAAGAATTTTTAATGACAGTATAAAAATATACCGCATGAATTTTATCTTTGTAGCACTACGCCACAATAAGTTCGTAGCGAGAAGAATAACGTAGCGCGCTACGTCGCTACTTCCGTCCTACTTTCTACGGCGTAGCTTGACGCTGGTTGATTATTACAATGCTTTATATCTGCTGCGATGGAGCAGTTTTTAAACTATAGTAATAATTCTAGACCTTCTGAACAAGAGTTTGATTACTAAGTATCTATATTGACTGACTGATTATCAACACACTCACCCAAACTCCCCACGTTGGGAGCCATTGAAAACCTGAATTTTTTCAAGGTATTTAAATAAAAATGCTAATGTGATCTCACCACAATAAATATATTTTATTTCTTTTGTATGTTATAATCAAGACATTTAAAAGCTAGGATTTCACAAATTGTACATTACTACACACATGATAGTTGTTATAAATTCCGATACCTGAGTATTAATTTAACAATTAGATTAAGGCTTATTACTTCATGTTTCTTATTGGAGATAATAAAGAATAACATTTACTCTCAGGGTCGCGTTACTAGTTCGCGGTCTTGATCAAATTTGTTTTTACCCACTTACTGCTTTTTATTTTATTAAATTTTTAACCTCTTAAGTTATAACATTTTAAAACAAATATATTTATATTTAACAACAAAACAAGTCCCTGTGCTCGATCAACCATCCATCTGTGCAGTGGCGGCTCGGAGGGAAACCTCTGGATAACAGTCCGAGCGTCCACTGGACTGATGTTTCTCAATAATTTGATGACACTGACCTGGATGTTGATGTGGAGTGATGATAAGGAAAGTTGTACCTTATTTCATCCTAAGCACTCTTTCTATGGACTTTGGAATGGGTTTCATGGAACCAAGTACTGTGACTTCCCCAAAAAAAAGGTCAAAGAATCATGTCTGACATTAGAATTACTTAACCACGTTGCTAGATTATAAATGAAAAATGTTTAACTAAATGAATAAATAAAGACCCATCTGAAAAAGGACAAGACAGCCATTAGG
Organism: Papilio glaucus; assembly: GCA_000931545.1. Classification (NCBI taxonomy): domain Eukaryota; kingdom Metazoa; phylum Arthropoda; class Insecta; order Lepidoptera; family Papilionidae; genus Papilio; species Papilio glaucus. The sequence continues at coordinate 72,669 of JWHW01028132.1, read as the reverse complement.
ACTGATCTAACAACTACAATACCGAATGAATGGAAATTATAGTTTCATACATACCACGGCGGCTGCCACAATTTGAGTTTAAAGGACTTTAAACCATTCCGCTCTCGATTTCCCACTCCCTGTGGAACAGCGAAGGGGTCAATCAACGTGCTCAGCCCTAGGGCTTCAGGTTTGAAGAAATATGTTATTAGCATTATAAAACACTTACCAGTATTATTTATTTTGGCTAACCTGCCATAATATTTTCAATATCAAGTGCGATCTCTTATGATTTATCTGACACCTTCGCCAACTTTTCGGATGCTCTCAATCTCGCCTCAGCACAAATAATGATCCCTAGGCGGGTAGCTTTTGACAATCTCACTTCGATCTCGCATTGACATATTTGACAGGTGACAATGATGTATGCGTTCGGAAACGGTAATAGAAGAAAACACCGACTCAAGTAAAAAAATGAATGCGAAAAAAATGCAACGTTACATTACACATGAAAATTTGCGAAGCAGAGAAGAAGAATGAAAGATTTCTTCTTACGTAGGTGAGCACTAAAAGAGGATTTTTCGAAATCCATCCCCTAAAGGTCTAAAGTAAGTATGTTTGTAGTAACTACCCATGCGAAGCCGGGGCTGGTCGCTATGACCTTTATAATAATTTTGTGTTTTGAAAATTTTTATTTAATATAATTGTCACGTATTATTTTAAACTTCTGACTTTAGCATGCTTCTTTTCTTTTACGAGGTCGGCATAAAGAACAAACCTAAAGAATAAAAATTTTCGAATTTATCTTTTCCATATATTATCCAAAAGAATAGGGTTATCGATACTAATCGACCAGCCACAAATTAACCAGCGCATTCGCAGCACTACAACCACCAATTTATATTATATGTGTTTATCTATATTTGCCAAGTGCTCATTCATGCAGCTTCGTTACTATCGCACTATTAATTTTGTGCAACGTTACGATATTATTACACGCGTTTTGTTATTCCTTGGTAAGGTATAAAAAAGTGATAAAAGTTATCCTGTGTTAGTTTCTGATTCACTCACGATGTGTAACATTTCATTATGATCGGTCGAGTCGTTAAGGAGTTAAAGCGTAACAAACAAACAAACCCGCATTTATAATATTAAGATACTAATAATATTAAAAGAAAGATTGTTTATTCCGGATTAACTCCAAAACTAATGAACCGATTAATTCTTTAACCAAGAAAGTTCTTCTATGAGCGAATAACCTCGAGTATATTTTATTTTGTATTTGTCTATCTAACCGAACGAATCTGTGGCTTCGATTTTAATACAAAGCATACTGTGTTGTCTGCTTATCTTATAGGCACGTTGTTTTCAGTTATTTAGCGTTCTGTTGACAAAGTTTTCCTTATCGTTGCATTTGGAATCGCTTTATATGCAAATGGGGTGCGATCGTTACTGGCAGGGGATGATTAGATCCCTTGTTTGTGGAGCATTATGTTGGCTCTGTTGTCGCTTTTATGGATCATCCTATTCCCGTTCCGGTTTATGTTTATGTGGTATACAGCGAATCTATATGTTGTTAATTTCATTCACACTATGTGAATTAATTATGTTTTTATAACAGAAGGCAAACGAAGAAGCGGTTAAAACGATATTAAGTGACCCGAAATAAGTGAGTAAGTTTTATGGATAGAGGAGGGGAATCAAAAGAAAGGACATTTCCTTTTCCTATCCAACCCCACCCCCTGTTCTCTTTTTTCATTCTCCATCCTTTCCATATTAGAAATTGATAGGAATTGTATAGACATGGATGAAATGTGCCCTTGGGTCTTACGAAATAGACGAAAGTTGTCTCTGCTTACCCTCCCAGACGAAAGTTGTGAGTTGATCATTTGAGTTATTTATTTTATTAAAGTGTTACATAATCACACATTATTTTATTAAAGTGTTACATTCACACGAGTCACCAATAGATGTCGCTGGTAACCTGGAGCGACTCTCAGTTTTAAGTAGTTCCCACGCGACGCCGATAGATGGCATTGCCGTCGAGTTAGAACGCGCTAAAGAAATGTCATTGCAGAATCATGACCCCGGAGCGATATTCAATTTGTACTTACCGGCTAGGAAGTAAACCTAATGCACACTATATACTTTCACCTTGTTTCATTCATTGCTGGCTAAGTGTGATTCCACCCCACGTTGGGACACACCGGCCCAGTATTTAGCGCAATTATCTATTGTATCACGCATTGAATAAATTAAAACCTTAATTGCTTCGAAGAAATCGATCTAGCCATATAAATTTCCTTACTCAATTTCTTGAATGTGAAGTAGGAATTTACGTTAAGAAAATGTGAAAGTTTGTTTTGATTAGTAAAGTTTGTCGTATTTGTTTCAGGTAAGTGAAATACTTTTCTATTGGCTGAAACTGTGTCGACCCGCGAGAACTTTTTATAGAGAAAGGTAAGTTAAAGTTTATACGTACAAGATTCTCAAATTGAATTAAATTATAAAAGTCTAGTTTGGGCCAATAAGATGAAAATTCATGTTTATTTTCAAATGTAAGGAACTTTCAATATCGCAGCTTTGGTATAGTGATAAAACCAATGGCAATGCATCATACTTATATGATTCGATAAAATAGAAATAGTATGACTTGCATCTTTTGGAAATCAATTAAATCAATAACTATACATTATATACTAAATTAAAAAAAAAATCAATAAAAAAAATCCATACTTCTTCTTCTCCCTGTCCTGTTACCACAATTTTTTCCTATGTGGTGTCGGCACAGTACGACCGTGGTCCATACTGTAATAGGTTTACCTGAGGCCGGGTATGTATGACATATAAGTATTAAAATAATTTTCTATATATTATATATTCTATATATATTTCCCTTTAACAACTCCCAACGAAGTGTAAGCTTGAAATGGTTCACGATAATAGTCGAATAGTGGATACAAACCCACGACCATGTTGTGCTTGTTTTGTAGTCCGTACCGTTAGCCATTAGGCTATTGGCGCTGTGAAAAAATTATAACACAAAGCGTTGCGACAGATACTGCGCTATAAAAATTTACGCGAGTCATATTTTTCATCGGCAGGTTTTTTCTGAAAGGCAATATACGTGGGATGCTTATATTGAAAGCCGTTTCCAACAAAGGGCGGCCTGGAGAAATATTTATATGGATTGAAACAACATTCGGATTGTGATGGAAGGCCCCGGGGCGCGGGGGGGCGCGGAGGAGATCTATCAGAGCAAGCAATTGAATTTTGAGATGTTCGTTTACTAAGAATGTGGCTTTTTGTTTTTTTAAATACCGGTTCCTTGAGTGGG
>JWHW01028132.1:57661-68973 GCA_000931545.1 Papilio glaucus | reverse complement strand
TCTTTGATATTTTACTTCTGTTTGTGGATAAAGTGTTTTTATGTTGTTACGGACAAAATTTTTACGTAACTGTTCTCTAATGTGTGAGGATAATAAGTATAGTAACTAGTATAATAAACTATTCATAACGAAACACTTCAAATGTAACCTACAATAAAACCATTTAAATATTTTACAGTCTTACGTTTTGCATATGATGTGTGCATATGTGTATGTGATATAAAAATATTTATTTTCTACAAGCTATAGAATGGTATAACTCGTGTGAAGTTAACTGGAACATAAATGCTTTTTTGTTCCAGTTTGTAAAATGAAAAATTAACGCAGTCCAATTGAAGTTTACTTTCCCGGGCTATGATTTAGAATGTTAACAAAGGAGATATACACAAATAATCTAAGGTCATAAAAGTTAAAAGGCTTATAATCTTTATGTAAAATTTAATTGAGATTAAGAACTTTTCATTTTCTTTTTATAACTTGAATGTAACCATTTTCGATGCACCATAGTCTTGTCAAAGACTTTCTATTATAAGAGTATAGATTAAAATGTAATTGAACCGGAACAGTGTCGGAAACGTAACTCAAACTGGGATTATCTTGTGTATGCGGCCGGGGGCGGAGCGCCTCATGTTAGAATTTCAGTGCACCGATGCAAGGATTTCAAATGAGAGAACGGTATAAGTTAGAAGCTTAGTGGAACGTTATATTTATGTCTCGCTACTAAAGTTTCTGTCTTCTGGCTACATCACGCACAACCCAAACTACTGGACCTTAAGACTTCTCGCACAGAAATTTCTGTTATATCGTATAAGAGCACTAAGAAAGGATTTTTTCTAAATTCATGCCCTAAACGATCAAAGTTTGTACAGAGAAATAATTATAATCCAATATAAGTTGATCTCAGATCTATATTATCAAATATATTAAATGGGGTTCAGGCTGGATATTGTCGGTTAAATTAAATTGCACTTTGTGCGGGGCACAGCTAGTTTCTGTAAAGAAACTAAGGCAGTCTTGGTAGAGTGAAAAAAGAAAGAAAGTTGATCGAAACCATCGAGAACAGTAGAGGTAAATTTTATACGAAATAAATCTTATAAACACAATTGTAGAAGGAAAAGAGGTGAGGAAAGCAGAAAGAAAAAAGTTAGTTCGCCGCAATTTCACGACAAGCGTGTATTTTGCGTGTGTTTAGGACATGGATCACTCCGGCTAATTCAGCTCCTTAAAGAATTCCAGAAACCCCTTGATAATCTCCGGGAGCGATCCCGGTGAGCTGAGATATTTAACCCTGTATACAGATACTGCAGGGCAGTGTAGCAAGACGTGGGACTCACTTCTAACTCCATGTACTGTCTGCATAGAGGGCTGTAGGTGATTCCTATATTATACAAGTGTTTGTTAAAGTTATGATTTATTATGGTTCGCTCTTCAATTTTCTCAAAATCCAATAATAGAAAAACTGCTAAAGCTCCTAGCTTGGACCACACACCAAGACCGCAAGACTACTCGACCGCCGCCGCATTAATTTCGGTTCGTGACCGGTACTTCAACGCCACTCGCCTAAATTCTATGTATTCAATCATTCCAGTATGGCCCGGGCCTGTCTTCCTACCATCATTCGTGCATGCAAATGCAAACTTGGACCTTGGAGTTTGTTAGGTACAGTTGAGGTACAAAAAGGTTCATGTTAAACATTTCACGCTGACAATTAAAGGTTTTATTTGATTTAAACTTTGTTTACTATATTGACTCTTGTTGTAATGTCGTGTAAGTATAATTTTACACGAAGTAATCTATAACCTTAGTTTCAACAGGTACTAATTGTCTACGACTTGATAGAGGAATAAATTTGAAAACTGATGGTAAATGTATAGCCTTATGCATGTCTGGTACCGGGGAAGTTCCTTTTACTGAATATTGTTTTAAAATAGCCGTATATTTTTGCTAAACTTAGTATTAAAAATGAAGATAAAAGAGGTTTCTTCTTAACAACGCATTTTTATTGAATTGTTATTTATTTATATGTATATTAGCGAAAGAGGGAATCCTTAAAGTTATTTTGTTATCGCAATGTATGATGGCAAAGTAATAATTTTTCTTATAAGTTTAATAACGTGCCATAATAAAAAATATTTTTCGATCTAATAATTTTTAATATACCAATTTTTGCTGAACAATACCCATTTCATTAGTGAGCCGTACAAATGCTGGATGTTGAAGTCGTTTCAAAATCCGGTTATAACCGGATCGGGGCGGTTTTGATTGACTATTAACTGGACCGAGTGGCTTCTGCGAAGCAATTAACTAGATTACCAGCCGTGATTGAACGTTTTGAAATTGAAGTTGTGCAATAAAACCTCCCTCTCGAAGTTCGATGGTCTAAAACTACCTATACATTAGATAGCTCCGGTTCAACAGTTCTTAACTAAAAAGAAGTGCTCTAGTGAACTAAAGCCTAAAATAAAGAGGGATAGGATAGAGGGTTAGGCAGAGAGATAACGGATTTCCATTTCCATACATCTAATCATACATGCTCGTAGGTTACGGTTCCTCCTTATATCGCCCTTCTTTAGTACGTCACTAAGTCTCCTTTAAACTATTTTTTTTGTTCAATTTAGGATTGTATAAGTCCTTTTGGTGACAGTAAATTTGGTTGTTACTTGGATATGTATTTTTTATGTTGTATGTCACTTTTAATGGGGTTTTCCTATTTATTTAATTTAAACTTTTTATAATCCGTTGTTCTAACTTTAAGTAGCGGTTGCCAGTACTAGTAACATATATGATGGTACAATAGTCATCATCTCCCTGCCCTTTTCCCACGTTATGAGGAGTAGTCACAGTATGACACTACATTCCAGCAGAAACAGCCCCTCTTCTGAATATATAGGGTACGACAATGTGAAAGCAATTACTTCTAGAGATAAATCAAGAGACCCTCTTCAACTGCTCGTCCATAGTGACTTGCATTTAAAATGCTGTGAAATGTTAAAACCCGACAGTTTGTACAAATATAAGAAATATTGTTTTGCAACAGAAACGTACATAGCGTTTTTGAGCAGCGTCTTTTGTGTCTGTGTATAATACCTTTTTGTTTCAGTTCAAAATGTCCTCGAGTCCTTTACGATCGTTGTTTTTATATTTCTTAACTATTTGAAGTTTACTTACGAATAGAGTTGAATTAATAATAATTTGAAGGTCGATTTTCATATGTTAATATTGCCTTATTCTTACCAAATACATAACTTCGTTTAATATCAAATTCTAGTAGTAGTATAGTAGTCAAAAATATTTTTCGAATTTTAAGTGTTTCATCCGCCGTGCAATTTAATTTAACCGACGATTTATTAGTAGGATATCATGGGATATACATGGGAGGTAAATAAATTTAGCGTATTTGTCATGTCACGTAATGTGATTCCTTTGCATATGCCGTGAGAAGTCGCGCGCGATCAAAGTTGTTTGTTGTGCGCATTTGTTTAACAATTTGACATTGCTGCTCTAACAATTTAATACTTAAGGATGAACACAGTCTGTGAAATTTTAGCCAATATGTTTGAAATAACATGCATTTTATCTTCATCTTCGTTAAAGTGTCAAATATTTAAGAAAGGGGTAATAAGGAATATGACAATCCGGAATTTCATTAATCTTTTGACTTTACAACATTTATTTAACATGGATACAATGACAATTTACTTCTATCCACAAAAAACGAATCTCCATCGGATGTTAGTGATATATATTTTCAATATGAACCGACCCACTTATAAAAGTTTATCAACTGTCAAAATCACAAGTACAAATGTCATAATTATTGACGACGAACACAATTCAATGGTACGTTTCGCCGACCAGAAATTGCACAATTCCCGCGGGACCCTATTCGGGAGAGTATTTACCGACCTAACGACTCCATGTTTTCTCCAGGGATTGCGGAAGTGCTACACAATAAATCACATCTAGATCAGCAGCAATACTGTACACTTCAAACAGGTACTTAAGTTAAAAATAATAATACAAAAAATACAAATACAAATTAGGTAAGTTATATATAATATTGAAGTATTTATAGTAGACAGTTTATATAACCTAGAAGAACTTATATCGACAGATTAGTGGCCTACTAAAAAAGGCCGAAGGAGCACCCATAACCGACGAGCATGTATGCGTAGATGTATGAATGTAGAAGAAGCGAGAGAGTTGTGTCAGGATCGCGCCAAATGGAAATCCATGATCTCTGCCTACCCCTCTGGGTTACGGGCGTGAGGGCATATTTATTTTATATAACAACTAAATTGTAAATGAAACTACAAAGCAAAGACATTAAATGTCATGTTTTATTTTTATTTTGTATTAAGACAGATAAAGTTTTAATTATAAACTATTAAAGTTCATAATAGAGTAAAAAAACGACTGAGCGCTATATTTAGAATGATATCTACTTCGGAGTTCGCAGATCGTCTCTCGTCTCGTGCAACATCGGGCACTCTAATCAATTCTGTAATCATCTTAGCGAGTGGGACGAACCACTTGTGAGGTCACAGCAAATTGTATCCTTGTTAGGTAATCGTTGCATAATCCGTCTAGTTAGCACGGTACAGAAGTAGATGTTCACATTTGATTTACAAGTAGCTATATTTATATCATGTACATACTACTGGGCCAGACATTCTCGCAGAACGGATGGCCGATGGGGAGCACAAGTCTCGGAAATGGCTACAGGTTGACGCAGCTTAGGTAGGCCTCACACAAGATGGACTTGTGACTTGGTATGCACAGAAGATTAATTGTGAAAATAAAAAATAAAATACCTCGCTTATGTTCTAATGCCTCGGCGAAGCAACCATTATTTTTTATTGCAATATGAGTTATTCAAATACTTACACTTGGCTTCTGAAAGGCTGATCAAAGGGGAAAATAGCCAGCTACCTTTTTTTCCTTCATACAAGTACATATAATACATAGGTATCGCATCGCATCTGTCTGTATTTTTGAAAGCGATAAACATAGATATATGATAGACTTATAAAATAATAAACGGATTTTATATAGTTGGTCATCAGTTTCACAAATAGACGGAATTCTTTAGGGGTAAAGTTTTGTGGTATAATAAAATTTTGAGTAAATTGGCTGAAATATTATCTACGGTCATTGTTGAAATAAAAGAACCTATCAAGGGAATATGAACTTTAAATCCAAATCGTAAAGTAATTGTTTGATTAGATAAGTTGTGTTGAATGGTTTGAACATTCGAAATTGCAATTTAATATTTTATAGTAGGTTTGATTCATTAATTTCTTCTTGTATTTAATTTTGAATTTTATTGTTCACACACAAGGGTTTATTTGTGTTGATTATTAGCAAATGGAATGAGCAGAGGTGTCAAAATTTTCACTTTGACAAGTTATTTAAATTGCCGTCCTTGTAGAATGATTCCGAAGAGCTCACATTGCCTATGATGTCGTCGACTTGGAGCTGAAACGTAACTGTTTTCCGGTTAATTTCCTTCGTCGGCAATGTCGCCATCTTGAAAGACCTATTTGTTTAGTCGCTTAAGACTACTATTGTTAAAATCTTAGAAAAGAATACATGAATTTTTAAAAGATTTTTTTTAATGAAATTTCAATCAGTTTTCTGAATTTATATACGACCAAATTCCATTTTTGACGTATTTGACTAGGTTTTAAAAAGTCAACCAAAATAATGTGTTTATAGTTTATTTAACAGCACAGCTGTATACGAGAAATATGATGGTAAATGGCGATTCAAATAAAAATAGAAGCTTCTAGAATATATACAATTTATTCGAGTATTTTAAAAAACCAGTTTAAATATTTAATTTCAATACCGATATTGGTTCACGTACAGCGAGGCGCTTTCCAATTTCTCCACAACTCGCAAAATCTTAGAGATCCGTGGATACGTAATAAAATATCCACGTCTGTTTCTGCTAGTTTCATTTCTGTGTGGAATAAAACGAGTTATAAAATGTATACAAGATAAATATTTATTTGCGTCGCGGACGGGACCACAGTGGTGTGTTTTATGAGAGGTCCAGGAAAATATTTTCTTATTTATTGCCGAGTACCTAGTAGTAAGGTCCCAGCAGAGTAGATTCAGATTTTTATTATGGAAAAAGATGGCAAACGATCAAGCGGATCACCTGACGTCAAGTGAGCGCCACCCATAGACGTCCGCAACAAGCAAACGTGTTGCAGATGCGTTGGCTACCTTTAATGGACAGAGGAGGGCATAGACAGGAATAAGGATATTTCCTTTTCCCCGTTAACCCCCTCCTCGTCCAATCCTCATCCCGTTCCTATCCTATCCTTATGAGGAAAGGGTGGGAAGGGGAAGAGGACTGAAATTAGCCCTCCGGCACCTCACTCGTCAGACGAAACGCTACTGAGTACTTCTACTTCACGTCTGTTTTCTGTGAGGTCGTGGTACTTCACCGGTCGAGCCGGCCCATTCGTGCGACAGATGTTGTTGCGGGCTCTACCACTTTAAATATATTGTACTAGCTGGCCCGGTAAACTTCGCTCCGCCATATAATTAATAGATGGTTTATTATTTTGGCGATAATGGTTTACACAATATACATACACATATATGTTTTGGACAAATCACATAATATCCTTATAAATTATAGCCCAAATAAAATCAATTCCGACGTTTTTGGGTGAAAGAATAGCAAACGTCTATACATCCATACTTACAAACTTTTGCATTTATTTTTTTACTCCATTCTGGCTAACACTCGCTTCACACAAGACGTTAAAAGTCAGTAGTCTATTGCATTCCCAACCCTTACCGAGCCAACTTCGCGGTAACTGCCTCCAAAATTGGGTTACCCTTATAATAAATAACGGCGGAAAGCCCCATAGTGCGGCCTCTACGCACTTATGGGGCCTTTTACAGACGCTCAAGCAATTTAATAAAACGGTAATCACTGGCGGCAACGAGGGTACAGAAATATAAATTTGTTCTTGATCGTTGTCTCGGTCCTACAATTGTTGTTTTAGTTTCAGCTCAAACAAATGGACTCTTCACCGCTGGCTATTATTGTTTGGTAAAACTTTGATTAAAACACTTTAAAATAGAAATTACAGAGGTCAGTGAGTTAAGCGCTTCAGTCTCTGGATATCCATAAGTCGAGTGGGCCCGGAATTCTTTATATTGTGCTTAGGACAAGTGCTCCCTGCTGGCCCCGGTGTTAACGCGTTTCTTCCGATCTCTCTCTACTCCTTAAGCGCTGTCTCGAAATTCTGAAAGACTGTCTTAATCCACCCGATCCCAAAGAAAGGTAATAGCTCAGATCCTTTCAACTGCAATAATTAATTGATTGATTCCCATTATCTTGTTAACGAAGTTAATGTGACAATAAAAGTCTACTAAAAGCAGAGCTCCCTTACTCCCTAAGATTACTCCAGGACCTTATAATTTTCTTTGTACTGACTAATCCGTATAAGGTTTAAAAATCGAGTCGTCTAAGACTAGGTTGTTGTTTGAAAGATTTTCTAGTCCAAAGGTTGTCTTAGATTAATTTTTGATAAGACATATATATCTATACATAACTAACGTTCGCATCGTAGCTCTCCGTTACTAGGTAATCCATTAGAGAAGGGGGATTGGTTCACTCAAACGTCAAGTTTCAATATCCGTCCGGACGCGACGCCTCCAGGCGACAGGACGATCGCTAGGAGAGAGTTCGCTGACTCATTACATTTACCAAACGAATTTATGATAACGGTATTTATTTATTACATTTGATACATATACCACACATACATGTTGTAAGCTAGTTAGCCATCATCCTTTGTGATATTTGTTTCTGTGAGAAAGGAAATACTGAAGGTATATTTCTAGACGATGTATGATAACATTAAGTTTAAAAATATTAAAAAGACATTTGATTTAAATCGAACCCATCACTTATTCATCAATATATTATGCCAATGTTTATTGTATTATCATAACTATCTCATTCCAACTTATATTAACAGTTTCGCTTTCACTTAGTCCATATTTTTTTAATGCATGCAAAATTTCATACAGCTCTGAAATTAAAAGTTTACAACTGTTCACCCTGCAAGCCAATTCCGGCTAGCCTATCATAAATTCTCCTACCCCTTAAGTACAAAACTCGTTTGGCGCGCATCCGCCATGTTGCTTGCGTCATCACGTACACAAATAGCCAGGTGCGCTCACATAGACGCTTTGATGCGGCCCGCTGGCCCGGAACGCGGCCCGCTAGCGCCGGCAAAAAATACGCGGGCCTTTTATTTAATCCCACACGTCGCGTTTGATGGCTGCCCTCTTTAATGTCTGTGAAATACGCCGAATGAAATTTTATGTTTCGAATGATTTTGTTTTTAAACGTCGCCCATAACTCTTTATTGTCCGGCTCCGCCTCTGTGTGTGGCCAGACACATATGTGATTTTATGAGGTTTTATATGTTTATAAAGTAGCGATTGTTATTATTTGGAATTTACTCCTTAAGAATCGATTTTCATTTATAAGCCCGGGATATGAAAATTTATGAGGAGTAGAAACGGATCTCATTCGCAACCTATCTTGCGCATTCCCCAGTGCAGAGTATACGGCAGTATGAAGCTCTTGACCCTGGTTGTTTTTTTGTAATTCCATTTCAAAATTTTCCAATTTTTACTTGTATTTTTATCGAGTTCCTGTTTTAAAGTAAAATTTAACTTCAAACTTATAAAACGTACCTCTGGCATTAAATTTTACTTTAACATTATGAATAACGGCGTCTAATAATAATCTTTTAACGTGGATCTTAAAGTTCTCCGTCTGATACAATCTATATTCCCTAATTAACATTATTTTACAGTCGAGTGGCGCCTGTTGCGGTAAACGGCGGTTTTCTCAATTTACATAATTTGTCGAGTTTAATCTGTAAGCCAGATTGATAGCCGTTGGTTTATAATGTTATAGGGCGACATTTGCATGGATTTTAATTTTTTTTATTTTAAACCTACTTGTGGGAGAAGGTAAAACGAACAATAAAATACAAGATTTTAAATAAAGGGGTAGGCAGAGATCATTTCCATTTGGCGCGAACCTGGCACACCTCTCTCGCTTCTTCTACATTCAAACATCTACCACATACATGCTCGTCGGTTATGGGTTCTCCTTATATCGCCCTTTTTTAGTAAGCAACTAATTTCATCGATATAAGTTTTCCTGGGGCGTCCCGTACCAACAATGCCACTCACTTTTGTAACATTCGTTTTAAATGTTTTCATTGTAATCAAATAAAATCCATCCAATTCCATGTTTTTTGACATTTACCTGTAACTGTTAATCTTTATAACTCCTTAGAACAGGAATCTCTTAAAATGTTACACCAACTTAATTAGGTCCTAAATGTGATAGGTTTTTTGGTCTTGTAGTCTTAGTGCCTAAAAAAAATCAAAACAAAATTGCATGCATCAAAATGAGCACGACCCAAAAGCGCCTAAAGAATTTAGCACATATAATATTCGTATTCCTTCACTTTCCGAATCTTCCCTCGTCCCATTCAATTGTCAGTCATTGACAAGTTGAGATCAATGGCTTCCGTTTCAGTCCACTTTATTTCGCGTCTTCCTCAAATCCATTATTCACTATCTACTAAGCCGTTTTATTCTGCGTCTACCTTTCACTATAAAACAACAATGTAGTTTGTCTATGTGTAAACTCGGGGCGAAAACAAATGTTACGTCATTATTTACCTTAGGGGAAAAACTGTGTTAGTGTGTTCAAATAAGGGTGCGACGAAAGTGTAAGCAGTTCGGCAACATTTTGTTGCTCGATAAATATTTTACTAGCTGTTGACCGCGGCTTCTCATGCATTTTCTTATGGTCCTTGCTGGACATTCATATTCGCATTTATATTAAGTTATACCCATATCTGTTCACCGCAGGTCCTGGAGGAGGCAAATCTTGTGTAATATTTTTTTTTTGTAAATACGTACATTCGTCATTTCCAAATAAATTCGAATTGGCAAATGATCGTCGACTCGCAAATGTGGGTCCTTATAAGCTTTGTGAGAGTAAAAGCGATAAAAAATCGAGCTAGCCCTACATTAGTCACATTTAATAGCATCTGACTTTTCACCTTGGTAATAAGCAACATTAACATTATATACTAACCTACAATATTGGTAACAATGATTGGTTGACGGCGTGCTCTAGCACTGCGCGGGCTCACTGATATTAATTGACCGCTAGCCATAGGCATCTGCAACAAACAAATGAGTTGCAGATGCGTTGCCTACTTTTAATGGATCGAGGAGGGGATAAACAGAAAAAAGTATATTTACCTTTTCTATCAATACCCTCCCCCGTTAAATCCTCTTCTCCTTCCCATTCTTTTCTAAACGAGAATAAGGGGATAAGGACTAGAATTCGGCCTCCGGCACTTCACTCACCTGAAAAAACGCTGAAAATGTTTACTTCAACCCTGTTTTCTGTGAGGTCGTGGTATACCAACGGTCGAGCCGGACCATTCCGCCAACATGTGATGTTCTTACGGGCTGTACCACTGGTTATAGTCAAGTATAACACTTTAAACTTCAATGTTCAATACCGCTCCCGCGTCCTCTTGTGACACTATGTCCACCGCTTGGTCGTAACGTGTAATTTAGCTGAAGTCGGCACTAAAGGAGGGTGTTAAGTGCTCCGCCATCAATTAAAGTGCAATAGTATTACGCGGGATAAACTACGCATAATGTGTTTTAAAGGTTAACTTTGTTATTGTGTAAATATATAATGCAATATTTAATTGTCTTTATATACCGGAATACGTCAATTAAAGGCAACGAGGCGCTTTAACTGCAGACTCAGCATTGCTGAATTTCAATGAAGCTGCACTAACAGTGAATAGCAGGGCTACATGACCAGTGGGTACTGATCGTCATTCATTGGTCGGCCTCTTTGCTCACCCTCGATGTATAGAATACGACTAAGACCTTGAAGAGTTATTGTATGAGGACAAGGCGGAATATTGGTCAGGAAGACGAGGGGTGTAGGATACTGATAGTAGAAAAAACCAAAACACAAACAAAAACCGAGAAAATGATAAAGCTTTTTCGCAAGGGTCCGTTGGATAAGCAAGAAGAACAGAAGTAAGGAATGGGACGTGAAATTAATTTTAATTAGAAATCTAAAACGACCGTGCACGTGGCTATAAACCAGATCCACCCAGCTGGCGTTCATAGTGTTATGTAATAGAATAATGCGTCTAGTAGCTCGATGCTAATAGCATTCCATCGTATTACCGAGCGTCCCTTGACAATAACGT
>JWHW01028132.1:20669-34132 GCA_000931545.1 Papilio glaucus | reverse complement strand
CATGACAGCCAATTAGAGTCAGAGATTACAAATGTTGAGAACTTATTACTCTGGAAGATTTATATACGCTTGTTATTACATTCTTATAATGTTTTCAGATAACCTTAAAAAAGAAGCACATGCATTAAAAAAAAGAATACGCTCTTTGAGGAAAAAATGCGCTTTTGCTTGAAGATACCTTATTAGTCTTTCTATTTTCCAAACATCCGAATTATTTTGTGTTTTTATCTTCCGGCCATGTTGTTTTATTTAAGAGTAAAATTTATTCACGATCATGCTTGCAAATGGATGTAATTAATATCAAATGTAATTTAATAACGAAGTAAATTATTATTATTATTCCATAATCTCTGCTTACCCCTCTGGGTGACGGGCTTGAGCGCATATTTATTGATTTAAATTACGTAGTTTAATAACTGTTGACAAATTTCAGTTTCTTATAAGAATTTTAATAAAAACTCGTAGGCATTCCGTAAGGACGCCCACGTGTAGGTAGCCGCCGAATACTCAGGCCTCCGCGTGCCTGACACGCCATAAATTGTACGGAATGCTCGTTCACGAATTCCTTACACCTACACACACCCAGGAGGGAAGCCTCATAAAAAGTTTGACAAGATTATTATTAAAATTAATTAAACTTTTATTTAAAGACATTGTTGCATCTGTGTGAGGTTAAATTTAAATTGATTAAACTAGAATTGTATTTTTTTTTATGGTAGAAGGCGGGAAACGAGCAATCGGGTCGTACATCTGATGTTAAGTGACCATAAACATCCTCTTCCCATCATATCCTTATTAGGAAAGAATGAGAAAGGGACAAGGACTGAAATCGGGCCTCCGGCACCTCACTCATCAGA
The DNA here is from genome assembly GCA_000931545.1 of Papilio glaucus. NCBI lineage: Eukaryota > Metazoa > Arthropoda > Insecta > Lepidoptera > Papilionidae > Papilio > Papilio glaucus. Next base: position 33,275 of record JWHW01028132.1, on the reverse strand, counting down.
CGAAACGCAGAAGTATACTTCTACCTGTCTTCCGTGAGGTCGTGGTATTTCACCGGTCCGTGTCATTCTTCTAACAGATGTTGTTTTGTGGGCTCTACCTGTGCTAAATTTATATCGCATATCGCGTTATCATCGCAGTTATCACTTTTATTAATTTATTCCGTTGTTTATATGTTTTAAATCTCTCAAATATCATTAACTAAATTATTAGTGAAGAGTCTGTAGAGCAGGGTTCGGCAATAGGCATTCCGCCGAAGATCGACCGCCAAATATTGTTAAACATACTACCTTGTTTTTTATGGAATTATGTGGCAAACGAGCACCTGATGTCACCTGATGTTAGGTGAGCGCCACCCATAGACATCCGCAACAAGCAAACGTGTTGCCCACCTTTAATGTACAGAGGAAAGCATAGACAGAAAAAAAGATATTTCCTTTTCCCCCTTAACCCTGTCCCAGTCCAATCCTCTTCCCTTTTCGATCCTATCCTTATGAGGAAAGGGTGGGAAGGGGAAGAGGACTGAAATTAGGCATCCGGCACCTGAAAACTTCCTTTTTAATTTAAATAATATTTAATAAAACTTACCCTATTTTGCGTTGTGGAACGGTCTGTACTCGGCGGTATTTCCAAACCAGTACGACTTAGGGTCCTTCAAGAAGCGAGCCTATCTCTTTCTTAAGGCCGGCAACGCATTTGCAGTTCCTCTGGTGTTGCAGGTGTCCATGGGCATCGTTGAGCACCTCGGTGTTCCCGCCGCTCGGTTGCCCCTTCTCTTATAAAAAAAAAACGTAGAAGACGACCAAGCTTCAGTTTTTTTTTCTTGAAAAAAAAAATCATAAATATCTGAACCTTGACAGTTTTTTTTATCTGTGTCCGCACCTCACGTAAATGTAATTTTCGACCCCTGCAACTGACGTTTTTATTAGGTTAGCTAGATTGCTTTAAGTTTCTGAATACTGGGATATGAAAGCGGACAAACTATAAATTAACTTGAAAATTTATTACAACTACTTAGAACTTGTTACTGATATGAGCCCAACTATTTATCAGACCTCCTGTCAAGCGCAACGCGCGTCAAAGCTCGCTACGCCTGGTGACGTCATCATTTGTTGTTCTAGGATCTATAAATTTATATTCTAGTGCTCTATACGGACAACCTCCAATGACAAGAGATAAATACTTTGCTGTTAATCTTCTACAGTCCACAATCGAAGAGTACTAAAGGTTACCTTTTTTCACAGCTTAATGAAAACAATAATACATTTTGTTTCAACATTATTTTCAACTAAGTGGTTAACCGTGTAATAATAAAGGAAATATATATTTAACGCCCTGCGATTTTTAAATTCTGATTATGTATATAATAATTTAAAAAACCTATAAAATACATTTCCCGTTAAACAAGTTCGAGTTTATGAATTATATTTGCAAGTTTGCGCCATGAAGTAGTAACCGATCGTATGCACTCTGATTGAAAAAAAAAACACAGGCAGTCATTATGAGGACTGCCGACAGTAGTTCAAATATAAAATAAATAATCAACAAAAATAAACCCTTGTGTGTTAACAATAAAATTCATAATTGAATACAAACAACGAATAAAAAAAATCTTCGAAACTGTTCTAAATTTTAATAGGCATGTTACTGGTACTGTTTGCTCACGCATCTCGAGCATGTTGTTCACTTGAACCGACAAGATTTTCTCCTATCAAATGTCGTCTAACGCCGGTAAAGAAATTTTCACATCAAAAACACTTACGTTCAAAATATGTTTTTAGTAGCAGAAATAACGTCGTCATAGGTAACATCCAAGCATCTTGTAAAGTTTTAAGCTTACGTACTAAGTACCTTTGCTTAAAGTTTTAAATACGGATTGGTGTAAAACTTTTTTCTTAACTTAGCGGCTAACATAAGAAGTTTTGAGTACAATAGTTTTTTTTTTAAATTAAAGACATTGTAAAGTGTAAAAATTCGAGAAAACTAAAAGAAAAAGGTTGTTAAAGAAACTATTCCGGTACATAATTCGTGCGCAGCCATTCCGTGCGGTTTATGACGTGTAAAGTATGCGTCCCGGACGCTACAAGTCCCTCGCCTGGTATTTTTCTACACGCCTACATTTGCTATCGATCAGTACAAGATTGTAGGTTAACCTTTCTTTTCATTGATGAATGTTTTATGCAATTTCCTATACCTTGGGAACAGTTATTTTCGGGATCAAAGTTTCATGTTGATTAGTTGTGTCGTTAAAGAATTAAGCGTTACAAACAAACAAAACAGCACATGATGTATGTATATGGATGATTTGAAATGAAATTGATTTTTCTACTTATATCAGTTCTGACATCCGCAAAGGATAGTCACGTTCAACATCTGTCGAAGTATTTCCCGGGAGGGCTCCGTCGAAGTTGTTTGATAAACGATCTGTGGGATACGCAACATCTTAACGTTTCAAATTTCCGATACTGCGTGTTAGATCGGCAAACTTTGTGGCGATTCTTGTTTCATTTCCGATAGTTTATTGCTGGATGTGTTCGTTTTATAGATCTTGAAACATGGGTCAGTTATTTAAGAACAGTTATCATTTTATTATAGGGGTCTTTACCCTTGGACGCAATGTTTCGCCCCCGTTGAATATATCTTTGTCATCGTTACAGCAAAAGAAATCATGATTCAATTTAGGAACTGATATGAAAGCAAGAGAAAGATTGACGTTACTACATATCGATATGATTGTATTGCCAGTATTTGCAATGCGCATAAATTAACACACAAAGATAAAATGCTGTAGCACTAAATTTACATTTTATTTTTCCGTTTTATTCTTACAGTTGAATCTACATACATAAAATAATTCAGACGAAATCCTTGAATAATTCAGCGACGCGAAGATGTGAGCAAGCGTGATTATAATTTAACATTTGATGGCAACACTTTGGACTTGTACTTTCGTTATGAAATTGTCTTTTTCTCCTTTGAATCTGAATGCTTTCACAAATATGTAGTTTTTCTAATGTATAATACCCCTTTTACATAAGTGGTGACAGATTTACAATTTAGATATTATTTAAGACAAACTTCAAAAGTTTAGAAGTTTATATTGTAGAAGCATTACAATTTTTATTAATTATAAATGATAACCACATACTGCTAGAACCCAAGTTCGCATTTCAGAATGTTATCATTCCGTTAAAGAGTATGAGTAATAAACGAAATTCAAATTCCTGCAGTTTTTTATTGTTATTACGTTACCTCATAGCTTCGACTGATTTCAATGGTAGATATCCGTTCAGTAGTAGCCGAGTTCAATATCGGTTTCAATTTTTGTTTGCAGATTGTTTTTTTTTAAATTTCATCTCGATCCGATCAATGGTTCCAGAGTTAATCAGGATTTTCGCGTTGAAGTCGGTTTCTTGTAGTTTTGCCGCATTTAAATTGTTATTACGTAAGTTATACACGTGTCCATTCTATATCGTGACTTGGAACCGAGAGAACTAGAACGTGTTAGAACTAGAACTAGCTACATTACATTTCCTAAAATTTGACTTTAATGGCTTTTACATACGCTTTTTGTGTGCACTGAAGACGCGTGTTGAACGCGATTAGGACGCCTAACAAACGCTGTGATCTTTGTACACGATCCTCGCGCTTTTGTATCACTACAAACGCGCAGAGTATTCTCAGAGTTCATTAAAAGCGTCGTCAGCGCGCATAAAAAAACGTGTGAAAGAATTTGATAGTTCCGTACACGACGATCGTTTGTACGTATAGGAATGAATCTTAAAGAAAGAAAGAAAATAGTTTATTATTGCCACTACACTCCACTACACTATATTAGCCACATTAAGTAAATAAAAATATTTTAGCTACACATGTAAAGTAAATAAAACAATATATAATTGACTGTATTACGGGATGTCGGTTTATACAAGAGTTTTCTTTTTTTATTTAATTCCTATTCAGACAAAAGCCACAATGATTTTTCATATGACGCAGGTTGTTGAATCGTCCATTATTCTCGAGAAAAATTTGCATTAGGCAGTATTTGATATTCAAGGACGTGGAGCACCGCATGGATTGAAAATGATGTCCGACTACCCTCGTCAGAATAATATTACAAATCGGAATATTTAAGAACCTCTTTACTTACGTTGTTAATTATTCCATGAAAGAATGTAAACGCAGTAAAAGTACAGATAATTCTATTAGTTTTAAGAACAAAAAAATTCCGAAATTTCACTACATAATAGTGTCTATTGTCATTTATATTTTAACATCTAGATGGCGTTATTATCAATCTCAATTTAAAAAACACGCTTAGTTCCATTACATATAGTATCAATTGTTTTAAATTTTCCCATCTTGATAACTTTAAGTCTTTAACACAAAATGCTAATCCTGAAGATCCTAGTAAGGATAATGGGGCACACACGTTTCAAATTAATTCGACGTCGTCTAACAATTACCTTACAGACAAACTAACAAGCATATCAAGCTAATAAAAGCGTGTTAAAAACCTACTTTAATTCGCCTAAACTCTCGAACTTATCGATCGAGATTCAATTTAAATGAGACCATTCTGGAAACAAAAACGAATTATTGCAAAAAGGGTTTTCAAAATCGATTCAAGAATGTCGAAGTTCTGAACGAATGAGGCAACAAACATAAAAAATACAAGCTAATTGAAAATCTCCTCCTTTTTAAGTCGTTTAAAATGTTTTTGCCGATCGATCGGCTCAGAGCATAGCTAAATGACTTATCTTAGTTTAAATTTACTTAGGAAAAAATTGCCATACCTTGATTCAAGCTTATCCTTTTCCTTTTACCAATAACTCGGTTATACCCGGGTTATACATTTGCCGCGATCTCGATGAGTCTTATTTCTAAGTACCTGCATTCCATACTTGGCCATTTTTTATTACAAACTTATCGATATACTTTTTTATACCAGAATGTGGCAACTAGCAAGCGTTTCACCCGTGTACTCCACCCATAGGCATCGGCAACAAGCTAAACAGCTGCAGATGTTCCTGTCTTAAATGCACAGGGGACTAACAAAATAAAAACCGGCCAAGTGCGATTCGGCCACGCGCACGAAGGGTTCCGTACAAACGTGATTTTTTTATAACAATAAAAAATCGTGTTTGTTGTATGGTAGCGCCCTTAAATATTTATTTTCTTCTGTTTTTAGTATTTCTTGTTATACTGGCATCAGAAATACATTATCTGTGAAAATTCAACTGTCTATCATGGTTCATGATAGACGGACGGACAGACAGACAGACGTACGGTCATCGGAGTTTTAGTAATAGGGTACCGTTTTACCCTTTGGGTATGGAACCCTAAAACGTAGCTTTTAGTAGTAGACCTACGAAATCTGCGGTCGTAGGCGGTGTGAGGTGTGAATGGTATAAATCACTCGGTCGGCGAGGGAGCGTCGTTCGTTGCCGACAAATGGGCACATTTGTAGCGGACATCGCTGTCGTTTTAAGTGAAGGCAAATATCGGCCACGTTTTCTGTTAGCGCCGTCCGACCGTCGCTTAAGTGATTTATTGGCATTTTGTTTTTAATGCTTTTGTAGTGGTATTTGTTTCATGTGCTGATGCCACTCGTGATTAGGATTGTAGTCATAAATGAAAACGAAGATAAATGAAGGAACGAAGTTCTTTATCACACGTTATTCGTTTCTCTGAGCGGCTGAAAAAGTGTAAACTCCATCTTAAACCGACATCTATTTGTAGTGATTTTTAAGGCACTTCCCGATCATCTACGAAACTAAACCTTTTTTTCAATTGATTCCGCTTGTTTGAAAATATCCCTCGACGCGGTATCGGACCATACGAGAGGGTCCGCATTCAAATGCTGAAGTAAAGAGTATGTTGGGCTTAGAGGTACTTAATAGTGAGTATCTATGGACTAGTGGATGGATGTAACTTCTCGTCGTCGCATCCTAAGGCCATAGACACAGCATGGGTACTATTATCAAGGTAGCTTTTTGCTACCCTTACCTACTTACACTTTCATACGTATCAACCCACATATCTCGATACTTTAGCTTGTAAGCGTGGCGCATTAAAAGCTACTACCTGTATAAATCAAGCGATTAATCGAGCGTTACCTCGCTGCGGCGCTGTAAATCGTTCATCATAAATTTTATGTCAACTCGATGTATTTAGTGTAATCGATCACGTCGCCACAATCAAGTCGATGTTTATGTTATGTCAGCTAATGGTTTGCGTCGTACACTGGCGCTTGTCAATGCAGTTGCGTCGTTTTAATTAACTACTACTCCTCAAACTTCGCTGTGTATAATTTTTTCGTACTCTTTATTTAGGAACACAAACAGATACACTGAGGTAACATATCTTATATTTAACAATATTGGCATTTGATTCAACATCGTTATCAATTAATTAAACTATAAAGTAAGAGGAACGCCAAAACTGATTTCTAAAACTGGTGACACAGACTAATAAAACTTAGCCTCTAGAATCGACAATGGCGAGTTACACAAGGGTTCAACTTAATTTGGTTTTTACTATTTAACTGGTCCCAGATTTAGCTCGGCAACCCACTTGCGATTTACCAATGCTATCTAACATATAATATAGTTCCTTATCATATAATTAAAAGATATAGAAATTATTCTGACTAATTTATTGAATGATAAATTGTCTGTCTGTTCAAATGCAATGAATTGAAAATATCGCAAATTGAAAAGAAGTTAACATATTTTACAGCCATTCGGATTTCATTGATAACAAATGAATTAAATTCCTTTTTAGAAAAACTCGGCCACGCGGAGATTTATCATTGTGACATCTTTTGCTCTATTTAATTAAAAGTACTTTAAACCATATTAAAATGCCAATGTAGTAATCCAATTTCCCCTTACCACAATCCTGAATATACAGGGTTATTGGTAATTCGACGTATTCCCGTTAGGAGGGGATAGGGGTGGTAATTTTGATCCACATATGCATGGTGTAACAGTGAACCCTTTTTAAGTTATCGTGCTTTTTTAGATTTTTTCAAAATAAGTCAATAATGCAAGATCAAAAATTTATTAATCAAAATAATAATAATAAATCAGCCTTTTTCTAGAATGTTCCCCACTCTCCGAGAGAGTCTTCGAATTAATTGGTCAAACAAACATCTAAGACATGCCGGTTTCCTCACGATGTTTTCCTTAACCGTTTTTGGAGCAGTGGTGATTAAATAAATCAGCACAAAGTAAAGCGCCTGGGTTCGAACCCGCGACCTACAGTACGTAAGTCGGGGCCTAAACTACTGAGCCACCACTGCTCCTATCAAAATAAACCTGTATCTAAAATATATCCCTTATATAAAAAAATCGGCCGGCGAACCTAGTCTGCTGTTACTGGCAACGGCCCTAGGAGGACGGGTGTCGTCGTTAATAAAACCGCGGTATTGTAATATGATAGAGTGGCGAGATTTAGACAAGCTATAAAACCGCTGTACAGGCTAGTACATCGACCAGCACCGCTAAAACGTCGCTCTTCACAACCGCGATATAGGTTCTTACGTCGATCAGGTCCTTAAAGCGCTCGTTTTTTTATACTGATTTTTGTCACTGCCAGGGCGGCGTCGTTTCATTAGCTTTGGGCTTTGTTCATCAGTTGTTGATTTTATTGATTTGAAGGATTTTTCATTAGTTGGAGTACAGCCCTTAGGAAATAAAAGGGGAATTCAATTCTCACGATCTCCGTGTTTCGAATCATCGCTTTCATATACATTCTGTTCGATTAATGCTATCTCAGAAGCAACCGCGACGCTATAATCATTATTATGTTTGTATATGCGGAAAGTGTACATCAACTAAAACTTGCCTAGTAAACTGTTCCTTCAAATTATCTACCTGCTACACTTGAGTCAATATTGTGTTCAAATTGCGTCCAAACGAGCACTGTTTAGAAGTTCTCAAACGTTACTTGCGGCACCAGTCGAAGTCGGTCCGGTGCGGTCGGAACTTGAGCTGAGGGTAAATTACCAACTGCTCGGCAACCGGTAACTTTCGGCTTAGTCGGATTTACATATTTGACTTAGCATTATATTACCTAACGCATATTTCATGAGTGTCCGTCTAACATCATTGAATGGTTGCCAAAGACAATCTATCTCCAAAGCTGCGGAGGATGGGTTGTAGATATTCGATAAGTTTGATGTGATTTCTAAGTACTTGCATTCATCTTTCACGGTAGATAGAGACAAACAGACAAGGGAGTATGAAGATGGGTGGGTCTACTACCCAACATCTGCAACAGTTAACAGAATAACGAATCCGTTTCGTGCTTTTTGTAGGCAACAGGAGGCGGGGTGGATAAGGAAAAGGAGAGGAGAAAGTAGAAGCTTCTGCGGCACCCCACTCACTAGACATAAGAATGTAGTACGAACTAACTTAAATTCACGCTCGTATTCTGCGAGGGTGTTGTATATCTCCGGTTGAGGCAGCCTCTTCTTGCAAGATGTTGCTGACTGTTAAAATAAATAGCTGTATTAAAACGAACGTTTCACCTACATGGTAACACGAATGATCGTTTTTTTTATTAATCCCCATATTTTGATTGGCTATTTTAGCTGTCACTGGCAGCCGACGCTCTGAATAATTTGACAGCGACGCTTAGCGTCTTGAGAAGGGTTGCTCAGATAAAATGTTACGTCACTTCAGGAGATAACGTCATAATTTCATGTATAAAGATATTAAAGAAGACTACTCTCCTTTATCTATATGTAATTCTTTTTATAAGTCTAGTCTATTATTTATACAGTGTTTTATTTCACATTTTAATTAAAAAAATCACATTTTTTACTTTCACTGTGGTAGCAAATCTTAACTGAGCAAATGCTTAAATTTGCTCTTCAGAAAGTTTTAGTATTAAGCATCCGATATATCCATCATATACATTCAAACCATAGAGATAGAAATCCCCCAGGAACAACAAACTCTATAACTATAGTCCAAATCTCCGTTTGAAGTCTACGTGCTACAGTGGTTGGTTTTGTGTATAAAATTACATTTTAGTTGTGTTTAGTTCTTTGCCGCGGGGCTACGGCTTTGACCTCTGATTGTGTGACAACTGACATTTCAAATCTTGAAGAGGGTTGCTCTTGTCCATGTGATAGATTAGCCACAGGGCATAGATTTACTTTGAGACCATCGCTAGATTAATTTTCGTTAAACAAGTAAATGTGAATGTTTATTTCTGTGTTTTTTAGTAAAACAACAAAGTTATAATGTTTTATCACAATTTGTCCAAATGGACAACTTAATTCATAATAAATGAAATTAAATAGCACTTCTATGGAAAGTATAAACAAAGAAATCCCTTTAATGCGATCTGTTCTTTAATGAATAAAAGATTACCTTTCTATTTGGAGTACGGTGAAATACCTTCGCTTCTCTCGCATTGGCTGCTATGTAGCCGCGGTTGCGCGTGCCCTACGTATGCAAATCCAACATGTCTGCCATTAGAGAACTTCGCTTATATTTTTTCTATTGCAAATAATTCTTAGCGACGTCTTCCTTAAGTAATTTTATAGACGAAACTTAATTAATTGCTAAGGATTCCATGTTCAGAACTATGAATGTATTCTTTAAAAAAAAGTGAGGACTTTCGACCTTATTCGTCCCGAGTTACCAAAGAATTTTCGGTTTCATCACCTCAGTAAAAATTGGCACGTTACTGTAATAATTTACTCGTATTTGGCAAAGTACGAATAATATATTTTTTTCCAAATGTGTTCTCATTTATATTTTTGGAATGACACTGGCCGTAACGAAGACGTACAATTTATTCGTCTTTAAAACGCCGTCATTCCATTTCGCGCGCACATCTGGCATTTCCGCCTCGTTTCGCGGCATTCATATGGTAATACGAACACGCGCGCCTCTATTAGCCTTCTCCTTATTTAAGTATTTTCATTCACGAAGCCGTCTCTACCGCCCTTTGAATAAGATCCCTTTGAAATAAGTCGGGATTGACAGGAATATTTATGGTAGCGTTAGCATAGCAGATAACAAATATTCGTTTATTTCTGTATTTTATCACTATTGTAAATGTTTTATTTGTTTACTGAACACTACAATTGTGAAAGTAGTTATCACCTTTGTGCCTCACTGACTGGAGGGTAACGTCTTTCGCAGGTTAATATATGTATTTATGTACATTTAATTATGAACAATGATATTTTTTATTTGTATAATGATATCATTGATTGTGATCTTCTGCAGCCTGAATGGTTTTGAAGAGTGAGTTGTGATTCCGTTCGTATTCTTGACCGGAGTGTCACAGTTAATCAGATATATTGGTTTTAAGTTAACTATTGGTTATTATCCTCCGTTTTTAACAATTTAGAAAGTCTTCTATTTACATCATTATTATATTTTTTCATTTAAAGTGAGTGGCAGTGTTAGTAGGGGACGCCCTAGGAGAACTTATATCGATCAGATAAGTGGCTTACTAAAAAAGGCCGATACAAGGAGCACCCATAACCGACGAGCATGTATGCGTAGATGTATCAATGTAGAAGAAGCGAGAGAGGTGTGCCAGGATCGCGCCAAATGGAAATCCATGATCTCTGCCTACCCCTCTGGATTACGGGCGTGATCGCATATTTTTTTTTCTATTTCCATCACCTTATTAATTTGATAAACATTACATACAACTTATTATATGTTTGAAAAATTTAATATTAAATAAAGAAAAATTTATTATACTTATATTTAGAAAAAAAAAGTAATATAATTTATATAGTAATATCACAATAATATTTTTAACAACTCTTTAGCCATGTGTTCCCCGTAACGCTTTGTTAACATTCTCTACCACTTTATACGAGCGCATATAAAGACTGAAGGAACTATTCCCTTTATGAAAACGAGCTGTTTTTTTTTTTAATTTACAAGAGCCTTTATCGCAACCCTGTCTGACTGAAGTTTCATTTATGTTAGCTTTGAAGCACAACATTAATATATATGTATGTAAACTTCGAAGAGCTTATTAAAGTTGCGACCTGAAATTTTCAGCAGCATAAGCGTGTACTTCAGCGATGGAGGACGTAATTAAATGTATAAAAAAGAACTTGAGTTATTACTAGTTTATTTTTAAAGACATTAAGGTAAGGTAAATAAGAATAAATATTTTTTTTATTTTCCAAGAAGGGTTGGTATTGAGCCGTAAAAACTGCAGCCAAAACTTATACAGTATGGACTACTGTCGTACTGTGCCGACCGTATAACGTGGAAAAAGAAGATAAGAAAGAAGTTTATCTTCTAAAAAACATACAGGCAGTCATAAGTACAGCGGACAGAAGTGAAAACTCAAAATATTTGAGAAGGCGCGATAATAGTTCAAATATAAATAAATTATCCTTGGAGGAATTCCTGATGTTTTGCCAGCTTTTGAACATGCGGAGGTGATGTGTTGTAGGCTTTATTTTTCAGATTTAAGATTTTTTTTATGGTAGGTGGTGGCAAACGAGCAAGCCGATCACCTGATGTTAAGTGAGCGCTACCCATAGACATCAACAGGCAAATGTGTTGCAGATGCATTGCCTACCTTTAGTGGATAGAGGAGGGCATAGACAGGAATAAGGATATTTCCTTTTCCCCGTTAACCCCCTCCCCGTCCAAAAGATAGATAACATTATTAATATAATATATTTCGCGAACGATAATGCCGGTCGCTATTTCACGGTATAGAATTCAATTAATTTTTCCCGTCATTAATAACTCTGCGGGCACTTTTTGTGGAGCGCTCGGGTTCGGGACACACTGCGCCCTAATGATGCTGAGGACTCCAGTTTCACTTTCTTTTATCTGTTCTTAATGACGCCACTTTAAAAAGTTCCGACTTCCGAAGCTTTTGAATTATCTTTTCTTTTATAAATCAGTCAAATCTAGTATCTAATTACTTGATATAACTACTTTTTATTAAGTAATTTGATGCTTATGCAATTATAAATAGAAATGCTGTTTAAATGCTGAATTATATTTTTCTTCAAGATACTTCGATATCAGAAGGTAAATATGAAAATAAAAGTATTCATAAATCAGTTTCAAGGAACTTTTTTTTCATTTATTTTTCTTGTAATTAATTTTGGATGTTATTGTTAAGATGTAAGGGTTTATTTTCGTTTATTGTTTATTTATTTTAGAACTATTGTCGCGTCTTCCCACCTGTTATGAGTTTTCACTTCGGCAGTCCTTACGACTGCCTGAGTTTTATCTTTTAATACCTGCATACTATCTAGATAGGTCATATGGAGTGACGATTTGGTCAACGTTGCAGGTTGAGGGTGGCAAGGGGCGATCCTTTACAGAGCTATACGTCTAGCTGTTGACGTATTTCGTTAATAATTATAATAAAACGTACCTAAAATAAATCATCATGTTGCTGCCTTTTCGGCACAGTATGTCCGTACTGTATGGTTTTGGCTACAGTTTTCACGGCCGGTCACCTGTCGAACGCAAAGCTTTCTTTATATTTACAGTTAAAAAAATATTTCCAGAATGTAAAATTAAATTCTCCGTTTTAATTTATGCCCGTATTTTGTTTTCAGGTAAGCGACGCCTCGTCCTTTGAAA
>JWHW01028131.1:0-24721 GCA_000931545.1 Papilio glaucus | reverse complement strand
GAGTGTCAAATATGTATATGTGAACCTAATATTTATTAAATAAGTTTTTAAAATTTAATTGATTTTTGATTGATAACTGTTTAGATTTGATCGATGATTATCTTTAATCGATAAAATCGAAACAGTTATATTGGGTATGGACTATGTATTCATTTATTATACCGAGCATGCAGCGAGTGAAAAACAGTACTATAGGAGCGATTGATTGTGACTGTCGAAGTTGGCCTATTGGTCACAATCAATATTGTGGCCGATTATAGGCCAATTTAACGCCTCTAATAACACAAGTAAAACAGTAACTGTTTTTTTTTATATTGATTAGTCACTACTTGTCGTCTCCCCCAAATTGATTTATATTAACATTAAATTAAGGTCGCTTATGTTTTAGAAGCAGTTGTTAACTATAGAGGTCAAGGTACTCGACGTTTTGTGTCGAAAAATTTGAATAAAAAAATATGTTCTTTTATAGGACCAAAGTCAACGAAGCAAACATCTTAAATGTGAATGCTCATAACATCGCCGATCTACAAGACTAGAGGAGTTGCAAATGCATCGCAGCTATATAAGATACTAGCAACACGCCCCAGCTTTACACGAGTAGATAGATACATAAATTAAAAAAATATAGCATAGGTTAATCGCTGACAGAGGCTTTCTATTGAAGAAAGATAAAATCGGTTAAATAGTTTTAGAGTTCCGGAACAAACAATCAAATCTTCTCTTTACAATGTTACCAGCTGTTGCCCGCGGGTTCCCTAACATTCGTTTCTCATTTAATTTTTTTGATTCCACGTGTTTGAACTTTGAATTATAGGTAACATGTGTCAAAAATTTGTTGGTAGTGTGTTTGTTGTAAAAATTGTTATTGTTGTAATATAACATTGCCATGGCAACCCATATTATAAATGAAGGTTTTATGATTTTATCTATTTTCCTTTCCATCTCAAACAGTTTATTTTCGGAGTTAAAGCGTGACAAACAAACTCAGATTAGCATTTATAATATTAGGATTTAGATATTTTTTTTATAGTTTTTAGGATTTAGTATAGATCTTTATTAGAAGGTGTCAAAAGTGACATTTCATTGCAAGCCATGGACAATTAAAAAATACTGCGCTGTTCTGTGTGCTAATCAACTTTTTTGAGTCCAATTCGGTCTGACATTTCGAGTGGCTGCGAAATTAAATGTTGCTTGATATGCTAACGACAGGCATTTATTTTAATAATTATATTCATATTTTATTTCCTTTACAATATACTATAAATATTACTACAACCTTAATGGATGTTTAAATTACAATAATCGCTCACATACTGCCTTTGTTTAATATCTTATGTCTAAAAAATATAAGTTTTATTTTCACAACGCTCATTAAATATCATAGTATAAATATTGTCGTAGCACTTTTGTATTTCGAGCGTACTGAAAACTTCGTGCAATAAGAATGTCTTGAGTCTCCACGTAGGTTACACTGTTGGTAAAACTAAGAAATTATTCGTTCGGCCCATCCGCTTATTCCACTTTGGTCACATAAAAATCACCCGAGTCACGTGACCTGGGTGAGCAAAATGGAATCTAAGTGCACAGTTGCGTCTTATTTTCAGTTGTTAATAACATAATAACATATTGTTATTGTCTCAGCTCCGCGGCGAGTTCCTGAAGGAGACCAAAGTATGCACGATCATATCCCCGCGGGCCGGGCCCTCCAGCGCGGACGATGACGACGTGCAGGACACGCTCGTCACTAAACAGGTACGCTTCCTTATTTAATTTATATATTTAATCATTAAATAAACTTTTAAATCTATACTATAAATGCGAAAGTTTGTAAGTATAGATGTATTGGATTTTTGTTATTCTTTCACGCAAAAACGGCTGAACGGATCTGGATGAAATTTGGCACAGAGATAGATTACAGTCTGGAATAACTTTTAGGTTACTTTTTATCTCGGAGAAATGTACGGATCCCGTGGGAGTTTTTTGTATTTTATAGGTACATCTACGTGTGCAAAAGGCGATGTTTCCTATGAAAATCCGAAACGGCTACCCGGACGAAGCCGGGCGGATCACTAGTTAAAAATAAAAACTTAAAGTACTTGACCTTGGCGCCCTCCTGCAGTGATATTTTAACCTAGACCTGCATTATCGACCTGTAAGTGAATGATATTCCGGGACCGTTTTATTTTATGTTTCATCTGTCCTATGAGACATGTGCCCCGCCGTTACTTAAACGATTTTACAAACATTCAATTGTAAATAATGCAAATTTGTAAACTCGATAAGTTTGTAAACAGATGCTTATATAATTTAATTAATACATAACGTAGAAAAATATTTATAAGGTCAATAACAAACATTTATCTACAAAATCGTAACATTGTAATTAGTTAATAGCGGTCAAGGTGAACCGCCATTTGATTTATCAAGCTCGACTTCCGATTCGGACGGTGTCCATTAGCATACGGAATTTGACAACACCTACCATGACAGCATTCAATGTGTTTTTATAAGAAAAGTTGCTTACAATTTGTTGAAAAGATATCTTTACTGTTAGTTAACAAATAAGTATTCACTTTTAGTAGTCTTTAAAATAAATCGAGTTTATTTTCAATAAAATTATAGCCATCTGTAAAAGATAAACAAGATATTGATTACTATATTAAGAAATTTGTAACATCTGTTTACTCCTCTTTATCTTTTAAAACTTACATTCAGTTATATCTACGGCTCCCTTTACATCTACACTTATATTATAAAAAGGAAAGATTTGTACGTTTGTATGTAAAAGTTCTTTCGCTGAAGGAAATCTCACTCAATCAGCAAGTAACATAGGATATTTTTTCATTTGTCTATCGCGGGCGAAGCTGGGGCGATCTCCTAGTATGTAATATTTGTAATTAGCATGTGTGTGTGTTGTCTACAGGGCATACAGACGGACCTGGCGGACCGCGACGGCTCTGTGGACCCGCGCTCGGTGGACTTGTCACAGCTGCACCAGTCTCGCGTGGGGCTCGTCAGCCAGGCGCTGATGCTCATACTCATCGCGGGCTTCCTCGCCTCAGAGACTCTCAGCGAGTTCTGGAAGACCAAGTGAGTTTGGCTATAAGTAGATTTTATTACAGCTCTCTTCAGAATTATATTGGGTTATGGTCGTCTTATGGTTGAATAGGCGACGATAGATACCAATGCCTGGTTCTACCACTGAAAAAAAATTGCTAACATCTTAATATATATAAATCTCGTGTCACAATGTTTGTCCTCAATGGACTTCTAAACCACTTAACCGATTATAATAAAATTTGGTCACAATGTGGAATATCGTCCAACTTAAAAGATAGGATAGTTTTAAGTCGATTTTCTTTTTGTTTAGTGCTACCCGTGCAAAGCCGGGGCGTTTCGCTAGTAATATATATAATATTTTTATTAATATTAGGTGTACGCCTACTGGAAGTTATTGCTGAAAACGGGCTGTACTATTTTTTCAGAGCTCGTAAGACTAAATCGTGTGTGACTCAGTTTTTTCATCAATCACCAGAATTAGAAAATATTTGACAGATATTTTGTATATACCAGCAGGGACAAACGAGCAGCTGGTCCCCTAATATAAGAGATCACTGACGCCCATTAAAATGCGCAACACCAGAGGAACTGCAGATGCCCTGCCGGCATTTAAGGAAGGAGTGCGGTTTTTGAAGCACCGCATTGGTTTTGAAATACTGGAGTGCTATTTCGCCGGCGAAATTACGCAATATCCGCGCGGTACTGGAATGTCAACCTTCAACATGGCGTGGATGGTATTTGGAGGTCTGTTGAGTTGACCGACGAAACTCAGCGGCAGTAATTATTCCAAGTTCTATAGTTCTTCGGAACACACGACGACTAATAATAATTTTACTAATTGTTTTGTTGTTGTCAGGGTGCCAGTGGTATCTCGCAACTGGCACGACGTGGTGTTCCGCCTGGCGGAGATCGGTGTCGCGCTATGGTTCCCCTGCGTACTGTGGAACTCGATGGCTCCGGAGCGGCTGTGGCTGCTGAATCCGCGCCGGCTGCTCGCCCGCCAGCTCGACGACGCTCGCCTCGCGGATCTACTCGCCCACCATCATGACGCTAAGGTAGCGTACTACAACAGTCTATTAGTATAGGATACAATAAATGTCATAAAAAGAGCTGAAATTAGAAAACAATACAAAACGTCGAAAGGCTTTGCAACAGATCAAGATGTTTAATGTGACATAATGTGTACGGGAAGTGTTGGCAGGTTGCTAAGCGAACATTTTTATTATTTTAATATTTTCCAATTTGTACTTGACTTTGGTGCCAGTAGTTTAGTGCACTCTGTGTGCTTTTGATTCCATTGTCATCAGTTTCTGTTATGGTTGACGGTCGTCCAAGTCTTCAGCTTATATGCTTTTGTTATCTTTGTTAAAGTATTTACAACAGTGCCTCTGATTAAAACTTATACATCCTGTATTAAAGTATAATAAAACTTTAATACAGGGTGTATAAATTTTATTCTCGCCAAATTACTCCCAACGAAAATACTTTTGTTAGTATTTTCGTTGGTAGCTATCGAACGAAGCTCGTTCTTGTCGCTTTTTGTATTGCTAAAGACATTTTTCAACCAATCTTTCAAAACAGATTTGGTTTTGTAAAAAAATACCTATATATGCGATATAGGTTTTGTTGTATTGTCCGTTTTTAGAGAAAAATAATTGATGTTTTGTCGAGGCTGTCTATTAATTTCATCTATAATAAGAATGAAATATCACAATATTTTGTTCAAAGTTTTATCTCTAGCTTTTTATAACAATGATCATCATAAGACGAGGGTTGTGTATTAACGTGAAGCATTTGTCCGTCGATATTTTTCTTTCTGTGTACTGCATTGTAATATATCCACGTCCACATCAATGAAATGCTTTTGGACATTTTATTTTAATGTATGGATAAATTTTTATTCAAGTTTACCACAAGGCACTACTCTCGGTCCTCAGATATTGATGACGTTTTGGAACTTAAGATGGCGGGGATGGGCGTGGTTGGTTGTAGAAATGTTTCGTTACTGGCAAACGTTGGTTTGGCGCGTCGTTTTGAATATAGTTGTTGAGCCAAAGTCTTTGGAGGAAGGCGTCGGTCCAGGCGGTTTTTCCTTGAAGTCATTTAGGAAGGTAAGTTTGGAGTTAAGATTTTAACATAAATAAATGATCTATTGGTTAATACTAATGCTCTCGAAAGGTTTACACACTAAAGAATTGTGTTTTCGAGTAATTTAATAAACATGTAGTTAGTGAACTGAAAAAAATAAGAGGTTTAGGAGGCTTTTTTGATCTTTGTTTTATTTAAAGAAACATCTTAACTTAGAGCTGCTTACTGATGGAGCTAAGTAACTTGTTTAGGTTGAAAATTACACGTCACAGAGTAATGGTGTTTTTGGGTTTGGATTTTGGGGCTACCTCAACGTCCCCCATGTGTCACTATAGTCGTTGCATGTGGATGGCTGTAGGAGTGTAAAATATACGGGGGTTGAAAATGTACTTTTCGATAATAGTTTACTATTATATGACTTCATCATTCTGCACTGATCTATGTACAGATAATTGCATAATTAGAAAAAAAAGAAGAAACCCAACGATGTGGCAGTTCGGAGCTAGTAGACCATAAACATAAACAAATTATTATCCATGTACAGAATGTGGAAACCGACTCGCTGGTGGGTAGTGTGGGGTCGGCTCGTGACTGCTGGATCTGCTACGACGGCGCGCGCAACGAGCCCCTCATCCATCCGTGCAGGTGCACCGGCGACGTGTCCGCGGTGCACCACGACTGCCTACGACGCTGGCTTATAGAGGTAACCCTTGTCATACGACATGCTAAACTGTTTTATTTAAATAGGACTATTCGTAATACATAGATTTTTGTAACTAGCTGATGCCCGCGGATTCGTACTGTTATGAGCCTCGGACGGAAAGGATTTAAAAAAAAGAACTTAATTATTGAACAATCGTCCGGATTGGATAAGAGTTGGAATGAGTTAGACTGGGCCGGGTAGCGGTAAGCGGTATATAAGGTAGGTAAGGTTGCTGAATGGACAGGAAGATAGTTGAGGTATGCGTTATGGGGAACAGTCTAGGCATGTAACATGTGTCAAGAAGTTGTTATTGAATCGTTACCATGGCAACCCATGTTGTAAATGTAGGTTTAGGTAGTTTATTATCCCTCAGGAACAGTTTAATTTTCGGAATAAATAAAAGAAGTTATTTTCTGTACCCCTGACAATTTCATGATGATTGGTTGAGTCGGTAAGGCTGTCGTTAAAGCGTGGCAAACGAACAAACTCACATTAGTATTTATAATATTAGTTAGGATCTGTATGCTATTATATGTATTTCCTCAAGGATCTATTAAAGTTACATTACAATTAATCTTATTTAATTTTATTTATTGTTTGCAGAGTGCAACCACACCGGATGGATTGAAATGCAAAGTGTGCAACACGCCGTATATTGTTCAAAAGACAAACAGGTTGGTCATTTTAGGCTTATTTAAAAAACAATTTCATATGATTATGTAGCTGTGAGGTAAATAAGATTTGCGTGTTTTTTTATAACGCTTATTAACTTTGTCTTTTACAGAGTGGAGTGGGAGCGCGGGTTCACGTGCGTGCACTGGCTGCGCACGGCGCTGGCGGTGGCGTGCATGTGCGGCGTGGGCGCCGGTGCGTGGGTCGTCATACAGCTCTTCCCCTCGCCCGTCGTGCGTGTGCTGTGTGCAGGCGCGGCCCTGCTTGTCTGCTACGTCGCCATCAGGTCAGTGATCACACTACCCAGCTCTAGCAGCTCATCACTATCGGGCTGCAGTTGGTCATTTCCACTACAAATGTAGAAAACATAGGAAGGAAACAAACATTAAAATGATGAAATGTGATTTATGTATAGTTTGGTCCACATCAAGATGGAATTTTTGTAAACAAACAAACGTCACTTACCCTACATCGCGTCCATTACACTTTTTATACTTTCATCGGATATTTTGTAATTTTGTGAAAATGGTGAGATAAAATTGTAAAGGTAATGTGAGAAAAAGTTGTTTTTTCGAGAATATTTTGGAATTTACGAATTTTGACATGAAAAGTAAGGTGTAACCTTTGTTTACAAAAATTCCATCTTGATGTGGAACAATTTTTAGGTGTATGCCAGCTACGGTTAATATTTGTGTGATTGTCATTGTAAAGCCTGCAGCGGAAATCTTGATCGTGAAAAAATGGCTATAATGCTGTTCTCTATCATTTTACATATTTGTTTAATTCTTGTTTGATATAACAAATTTAATAATCATTTATACTAAATAAAATATTTCTTTCTTTCGTTTTCAGGTTTCTTAGCATGAACACTGTGATAGCGTACCAGCGGGCCAAAGTATCTTCCCTCAGGATCATCACGGAGCCGCTCGAGTCAGCGTCGGCCGGCGATCAGACACAGTTGTGCACCATCAGCAAGACGGTGACGGTGGAGATCGCCTCCAAAGCAGTCCTCGACCAAGCGCTCAAAGGCGATGTCAAAAATTAACGACGTTATAACAGTGCTATTTGTGAACAGTGAAAAAAATGAGCATTTGTGAGAAATTACGACTTTACAGTGCAAATAAACTATTTAAAAATAATCCGAGTGACTTTTACCTTCGAAATTATCTAAAACGAACTTTTAAATAAAAAAATTATTTTACCGAACATATCAGGCTAACGCGGCCTATGTAGTTATTTAATTAAAAATAACGTTATTAACGTTTAAACGTTGTTTTTTTTGTAAGCTGCCAGCATGTTGCATGTTGCAGCTCTTTAAGACTTTAAAATATGGAATTCGAAAAAGAACACTGAATGTTGCCAAACAAATTTATGAATACGTGAGTTTAGTACAAAAGGGAAAGTGATCTTTTGTGATGTAGATGTGTGGTAGACATTATATGGTATTTATTTATCTTCATTTGTGTCAATATGTATGCCTCCGGAAGTTCCGAGTATAGAGTTCCAAGTATGTGAGTCCTTAAAGTTTGTTCAGATACGTAGATTGATGCAAACACAATCTTAATCTGTCTCATTCTTTCTTGTTAATGTTTCAACTTTGTCGAAATATCAGAATATTTAAAGTTCAATTTCATTATTCTAGTTTCTATCGAACTATGGATTTATATATAAGATGAATTCATTATAGTAATTCAGATTTTATACCAAGAGAACTGACAGTTTCGATACATTTCATACCATAAAAAATTGTACATTTTATATTTATATTCTAGTTTGAGACCATGCTAATAGTTTTCAAATTGGTATATAATTAAGAAAAATACAAAGTGCTTACTCTTTTGTCAACATTTATAGTTATCATGTGTATCACTTAAATAAAATGTTGCCATGTAATTCGCAACTGTCAGAGGTTTCATATCATCTCGACGAGTAAAAACAATTTTAGAAGATACATATTAAAAAAAATAAAAAAAATGTTTATTACAGTCTATGTCCATCTATACAATAGTTACAATATTAAATAATGAGATGTGTTTAAACTTTAAAGGCTCAGTATGTTTAAATTTTAATTCTTAGTATATTGGTAATTTCATACTCCTGTATAACTCGGAACATAGATACGTACGTAAATGTATTGTAGTAAAAAAGTGACATTTCAATTCTTTTTTTAGTGACAAAAGGTTTTTGCATTTCCGTATACGTAACAAATGTAGATAAAATAAAACTTAAAAAGCATTGAAAACGAGTGTTGTGATAACTTTGATTCTATAAAAAAATATTGTAATGTGTATTATAATCAATGTTAATAAAGGTAACCCGATACGTCGGGATGTGGCATTTCAATTTCTTTGTTTTTATTTTATTTTTTAATTTTATAATGTTTTACAGATAATAAATTCGCTATATGTATATACTAGATAAAGTAATACCAGAAGAAAGATTCTTTAAAAGTAATCTTGCTAAATCTAGTAATGGGTACTTATTTCATTATTTTATATTTTTCCTGCGTTTTATAACTGTAATATTGGACGTAGATGACTTTCGGAGCTTACAAAAATCCATACAAGACACGTTCTTACCTCAACCTACGCTAATTAGAATTTGCTACCCTACAGAGATAATATTTTGATTATTTTTTAATCCCATAGACGGCAAACGGAAACCAGGTTCTTAAATCCTCTGAGTGAAATCCAACAATTAGTTACAACAATTTAAAACAATTTGTAGTAAAAAAAATATTATTTGGAATTATATGCATGAAAAATATTGTTAGGTTTAGTGTATGATAGTTAAATGTAAATTGTGCCAAAAAATTATTAATATTAATTTTTTTATAAACAACGAAACAAAAATTATTTTCAAATTAAAAAAAAATCTTTTTTTCTTCAATCGTCACTTCGTGTACGTATAAAAAAAGTAAAAAATGTACTGAAACTAAATGCAAGTCGCCGTTTGCCCCGTTCGTCTATTAAAAAAGAAACATCTTGTTCCTCTGTCGTATCTTCTACTCTCGTATATACGTTCGTCTCGTTCACACTAAGTTCAGTGCAGTGTTGCCAACTATAAATTTAAATAACATAAAACTGCCTTCGTTAAAACAAAACTGCTCTCGTCAAAAATTCCGTTAAAATATTTTTTCTGTCGTTAAATTCCTGATCAAATCCGTTAAATTTGACAAAAAATTCAGTTGTTGAAGTTGACAACACTGATTCAGTGTGCTCGATATTTACACATGTCCTGATCCACAAAGACTTAAGAAGTGTATCCACAACATCCACAGATGATAAAATTGCGCGATCAACAAATTACAGTTGGTAATTAAATTTATAATTCAATCAATTATGTATACATAGTTTTAAGAGAACATATTTTTCTACTCAAATCGCCAGTCTGTTAAAATAGTGTCATCGATATATTAGTAGCCAATTTATTTTTTATTTTTAGTCATGTATTAAAAACGTAGCTTCGTTTTTAAAAATTGTAGATCGTTGAAATTAGAAATAAAGTCCACGATAGGTATTTAATTTAAAACATATTTTGATCTTTAATCTGTTCGTCAATTATTTCAAAACGTCAAATATTTAGCGGGGAAAAATAGGCACGATTATAAATTAATGACTTTTAATATGGTTAAGTGGTTAGTTTAGAACTTAAGCTGAAAGTAGATGCTGATTATTTAAAAAAAGTATCTGTCGGTCGGAGAACTGCACGAATGAGGAATATTTATGCTGTTTTGACGGAGATACTGCCAACTGATGCTACTCCAAGTCAAATTTAAATCGTCCAGGTTGGACACGTTAACGAAAAGTAATACTATACGTAATAGCGACGATCTTAGACGTATATACATATGTGTTCTATTAAAACACTTAACAGTGGTAGAATCCGCAACAATAACATCTGTTTCGAGTGAACAGAAGACGGGGAGGGGAGGAATAAAAAAAGGAAACAGTAGTAGTATTTTCCTGTTTCCTTTTCTCCTCATCTGTTCTATATGTATAGCTCTGTATTTAGTACAAATACTGATAGTCGTTAGATAGCAAACTGCATCACTATTCATTTTTATTTCATTCAACTAGATGACTATAACCGAAGGAGACAATGAAGATTATTTAGTTAGGTACCACGCCATCTTTATTTCTGTAACCGAATTTGATACGATTTTTTTAAAATCTACAAATATAAACCCTTGGGTTTTAACAATAACATTCAAATTTGAATGCAAGAAAAATAAATGAAAAAAAGTTCGTTCAAAACTATTCTAAATTTATAAAAGCATGTTGTTAACGTGAACCTATAAGACTTTCCTCAACCAAATAATGTCTAATGCGGCTAATGAAGTTTTCACTTAAAAAATAAAACCCTTTAAGAATTATTTTTTCGATTTACCTTTTACTGAATCGTAATTACTTGGCGCGTGAATAGATGTAGTGTCGCTAAGTAATTTAACATCATAAATTATACTGATGTTGAATATAGAGTTTTAGTTTACATAATGGTTTTAGTTTAACTTGGAATATTCCTGTTAGCGTAGGCTAGCGACTTTGGATTGTGCCCTGTGACTGCAGACCGCAGCATCATAATTATTCAGACCATTTTGTTCTTGGTGATGCGCCTCTGAGAAATTAATTTGTAAAATTTCGAATTGTGTGATTGAAATTCAGATCTCATTTCAAGTTTTATTTCTTGGTAAAGAATTGTTAAACGTAAAAATTAAGGTTATGTTATTTTAGATTTTTTTTTTAAATCAGTCAAGGGCATAAATTCCTTTAGTATTAGTAGTTAGGTATAGTAAAGTGTATTTATATATTTTAATTAATAATTGTATGCTTCTCAAATATAATTCTTGGAAAGTGTAAAATCAACTGTTTTATCTAACCTCGTGTTAATACGCTGCCTAGACTTTCAGATTTATTTTGTATATCTTGATCATATTTGTTAAAGACAAAAAATAAAAATATATAATAATTTATTGTAGTTTTATTTAATATACTATTTTATTTTGCAAGAACGTAGTGTGGTCTGGTCGATAGAAAATATGTCTAAGCGATGAGAGTATCGGGATATAGCTAAATGTAAGTAAAACACACGTGGAATGAGACTCACGTTTATTTACGTCTCAAATCGCGGGCGAGCGACAGAACTTCAATAAGGGCCTTTATACACGACGCTTTTTGTGCGCGCTGTTGACCTACTAGCGAACGCAGGACCTTCGACGCGTTGTGGCACACGATCCTCACATTTGTATCGCTACAAACGAGCAGATTTAGAACGAACGTGCCAAAAGCCACCGGATGCGCACAATCCATCCCCTTACCCCCTTTATCCAAAGCCTCAACTGTTTGAAGCGCATTCATTTACGTTTCTATCGAAACAAACACATAAAATCTGACACGTGTGTGTCTGTGATACGATTTTACGCCAGTGGAGACAAACACAGAAGTTTTCTCTAAAAAAACTGAGATGACAATATGTTTTATGTGAATGTTTTCGGTAGTGGATACGATGATAATTCGCGCAGAGGACGTTCGCATCAAAACTACTGGTCAGCGCATTAAATAAAACTTGTGTAATATCCCTAATTTTCGTTATTTTCATAAGATTATTTCATTTTGGCAAGTTTTTTTACGGTCTGAATTGGAGTAGATAGGGAAATGAAAGAGATAAAGGGAATGGAAACCTATGGGACCTCACTCATTGGACAAAGTGCAAAATTAGTCATTCTTTATTAAGTATGTTCATTTGAGTATTTCTCACGGTGGTGATAAACAATAATAATCATTTAAATAAAAGTGAATTATACTTTAATTATATTAATAAAAAAATCATATAGTACCCTTATCGTGGAAGAAAATCAGATTTCAAATTAAAATTGGTCCGAATTACGATTTCATCAACCAAATAACCTTTTTCCAAATTATATTATTTCAAATTGCATTTGACATATCTTACACGTGTTATAAAACAACGTCCTCTCGCCGCGTCTGTCTGTCTGAGCGTGATAAACTCAAAACCGAACGGATTTTTAAGAGTAACGTTTATGTTTAATAATTTAATTATTTTACAATGGTAGAGCCCGCCTCAACAACATCTGTTGCACGAAAGGGCCGGCTCGACCGGTGCAATGCCACGACCTTAAGTATTCTGCGTTTCGTCTAACTGAGGTGCCGGGGGTCTAATTCTACCCCTCTTTCCCTTGCCATCAATTTCTAAAAAGCAAAGGATAGGAAGAGGATGGGAGCGGGGTGAACAGGAAAAAGCCTTCCAACATTTTTTCCTGTCTATCTCCTCCTCTGTCCATTAAAGGTAGGCAAGGCTTCTGCATCTCACCAACTTGGTGAACCGCTTGCTCGTTTGTCACGTCGTCTATAAAAAAAATCTACAACTGGGTTAGGTTAGATATAAGAAAAAGATGTTTCAGGCTAGTACGATATTACCTCAGATAAAAATGTCGGGGCATGGGCTCTAGTTACAGCTGAAACTTAGAAAATTAAATCGTAAGTGATGACGTAGGATAGGGACACGGCTGGCGGCGCATCGATTTTATGCCGCATCTGGCAAAAGGCCAAGAAGGTCAAAGTATCACTTTTAGTGAAAAACTTTATGTAAACATGAAATATTCTGTTATTAAACGCCTGGTTTCTGAAAAGCAGATCAACGGAAACATTAGCTAGCTAGCTGTCAAATGTAATTTGTTTGTTCCATATCAAGATGGAATTTTTAGTAAACAACGGTTACACCTGTTTATTTTATTTTTATTTACAGATGAAAGAAGTAGTATTTTTATTGAAAAAGGAAGGGGATTAAATTAGGCAGGGTGAGAATACGGCGTTTTATACCACCAACGAGCAAATCTCTATACAGATACTAAACGAAAATTATACGTACCTTACCACAATGGATATATAGATGTAGGCCTAATTCTGGTACACTCCCCCTTCCCAACCCCTTTGGATGGAGGAGGGAACGGATAGAAAAAGGAAAAATCCTTTTTTCTGACTATCCCTTAATAGTAGGCAGGTAATGCATCTGCAACTCATTAGCTTGTTGCATGGGTAGCGCTCACTTAATATAAGGTTGTATGCGCTCATCCTTCTACTTTATCTTCTACTATAAACAACATAAATAAATACATATCTTTGCTTTATAAACTAATATTGTAGATATCTTACAGGACAAAATTATATACATACACATATACCCATATAATATACGTATGTTTACATATTCATATACATATTCATACTGTAAAATAGTTTTTGAGAATAAAGATATTGGTTAATGTTGTATGCTCATATGTCAAGTGTTAAACGGAAAATAGGAATCCATAATCTGTGCCTACCTCGTCTATGATAGCGTGAGTATTTGTGGAGTGTGTAACAGCCATAATTATGGAAATCACGAACGCTATCTATCATCAGTCCGATTGGCCATCTTTATTGATCGAAGCGGCGCAGCAAGAGGCCAGCCGCTGGCTGTGCGCCAATCGGAAAATCGATTAGTGCACTCTCTGCCGCAGACAAGAGGTGCACTCTCTAACGAACCTTTCAATTTATTCACTAATTGTATTGAATGAAGCTTTTAACAGATTCGAATGTAGTTTATGGCTCTTAACATTAAAGATTACAATGTTATCTATCTATCTATATATAAAAGGCACACTGAAAAAATATGGTTTGAAGCAAACAAGATGTTGCTTAATATGATAATGCGACTTGTTTAATAATTAACTGTAACTATTTGTTTACGTTTCTTTTATTCTATGAGTGTTTGTTTTATTTTATTTTATGTAGTTCAACGCATTACCTGATGATTGTTTAACTATGGTATCTCGTTAAATAAATTAATCATCGACTTTAATAAATTAAATAATTAGCCTGCAAAATGGCAAAGTGCCAAAATTGAAAAATTGACGGTGGCGTGAACCGCGGATGTTACAATGTTTGAAATAATAATTATTTATCAGTATATTGTATTGCAATTGAGATTTCAAAAAGATCACATAAAAGATGGCCTTTTTAAGCATTTGATTTTTTAATAGAAGTAGGAAGCAAACGGATAAACGTCGATTTCCAAATGTTAAGCCACCAACAGTCAGAAGTCCACGCTTAAATAAGAACACAGTATCAACAGCGGTAGAATCCACAACAATATTTGTGTGCGAAATCCCGCAAAGAATTACCAAGACGATGATTCCTAAAACAAACATCCCCTTTCGTTCATTAGAGTCCTGCTCTGTACTCCTCTGTGCATTAGAGTTTGGCAATGCATCTGCAACCCATTAGCTCATTGCAGATGCCTATGAGTAGCGGTGACTTAATATTAGATAAACCTATTGCTCGTTTGCCGCCACCTGTTATAAAAAAAGGTCTTGAGGAATCATAGCAATAAGTCAAATTGACTAGTCGTATAAAGCTCGTTTGTTAGCCGCGGTCAGTTGATAAAACGGACCGATAACCCTGACCGCGAGTGGGTGCCGATCTATTTGTGAACCGCTTTACATGTTCCGTGCTAGAGTGGCCAGCTATTTACCCTATACATAAATATGCGTATAGTTGGGTATGAATATACTTTCGTCAATTTTCAAATTCATTACTTTGTCAAGTCGTGGATACTTAGTACTTTGTGAAAATAAAGCACAAAGCTGACAACTGCATATATTAAATCATATTTATACAATATACTAAAGTCACTATGAAGTGCTAATCAAATATCGATTTAATTGTCAGAGTCCCTGGTGCAATCAAATGTCGACTTTACGGTAACGAACCCTTTTTTACCCCGACTGTATATGTCACCGAACGATTGTAAACTTCGTCATCTTATAATCTCACTAGTCATATTATTAACTGATAGCAAATTGCGAAATAAACAAATCATTGACAACTTGAAGTATCATGATGTATGTATTTTTGGCTTACGTTTCCGTCATAATCAGTGGCACGGTAAGTAGTGGTCGCATCATGTAGCATAGTATCGCGCCGCGTCGCGTAGGCATCTGCAACAAACCCATTAGTGGAGATACGTTGCCTACATTTAATGGAGAGAGAAGGAGACAAACGAACAAAACGATATTTCCTTTTCCTATATATCCCCTCTCTATCAAATCCTTCTCCCCTTCGAAAGAGAACTAGAATTAGGCCTTCGGCAGTTTACTGATTAGTAAAACGCAGAATACTTCTACTTGTGGTCGTGGCATTTCACCGGCCGAGCTGGTGAAAAAACAGATGTTGTTGTTACGTACTAATTCTTAAAACTATTTACATGATCTTCATTTATTTATTCGAATGTCGTTTTTAGTAAGTAGTAGAATGTGTATTTAGTAGTTAATCATTACCTCTGAAATATACATTTATTGATATTCAAATACCTTAGACAGTTGTATAACATGCTATAAAACAAAATTCCATTCCTTTCTAAATCAGTTTACATCTTGGTAATTTACGTTTAATATGAATTTAGCGTGACCCGAATCTATTTCAGCGAGAGACCGAAGCGCGTTACAGGAGCTTCCAGTGAAAATTCACGGCTATAAATAGACGTGACGTCATCGGAGGTCAAAGGCTACGCGAGGCGGCGACTCACCTTAATTATTTCAGAAATAGACGATATTTCAAAATGCTATCAGACCATTATAGAAATTCTCTACTGGCGTTAGAAAATCGCACGCTTTTCCTCTTTAAAATATATATATTGACTGTAAAGTGTCATTTATTCATTATCCGCCCCATGTGTTGAACGAAATACTAAAACGTAGAATACAAAATCAATAAAAAAAAACAAACGTCATTTATTTTTTTTTAATTCAAAAGATGGAATTAGAAATGTTCAAATAAAAGTTGCCAGTCATACGAGTAGATGAGAGTACTGCATTGCGCCAAAAAATCGATTTCGTAATACCTAAATTTTCATCGCTTCACTCACTTTTGCAGCGTAACACTCATTCCGTACTTTTAACTTAAACATTGTATAACGCATAGATCCGTGTATTTAGTTATACATAAACTCTTTTTGATTCACAATCGTGTCGCAATGTATTTACAATATCAGAATTAAAGACTATATAAAAACCATCAAGATGCCTATTGAGTAGTGTGTTTGGTACTTTTAAGCTGAGGAGCTCCATAAAGCTATAGAGGTATAGCTTTATGAAATTACTTGTCTTTCGTCTCAAATAAATAAATATGAGCTCATGCCCGTAACCCAGAGGGGTATACAGAGATCATGGATTTCCATTTGGCGCGATCCTGGCGCTCACCTCTCTCGCTTCTTCCACATCATCAACTCAAACATGCTCGTCTGTATCTTAAAGCGACGAATAAATTCAATTGGGATTGCGCAATAAGCATTTTTTTTATAATTACATAAGGTGTCAAGTGAGATAGCGTTTCATCTAATGTTAAATGACTATCGTCTGGAATAATCTGCAGATGTGTTACCAACCTATGTGTAAGACAGGAGCGGGATAGATAAGGAAATAAGAGAAGAAAAAGATGCAAGGGGAATGAGCTGACGGCACCTCACAGAAACGGGGACGTATAAAATTCGCCATGGATTTTTAAACCTTGGAGTAGTTGACCGGTAGGTTAAACCATATTTTATGTCAATACTGGCTAATGTGAGGCTTCTATGCATTGAAAATAAGGACCCAAAACCTAACCTTCAAACAACCTTAAAAAAACCGTAACTTTTGAAGTTGAAGAAAAATATTTTCTATTCGACAAAGTAGAGAGAATTCACTGTGACCCTTCCTCCCCCTGGTATTCAAATGCGCTTACCCCTCCTTCACTCCCTGCCCTATTTCAGTATTTCATTCAACGCTTTACTCCCACGCAAGTACTTCAAGCAGATTGTTGAATGCAAAAGACCATCTTATTTTCTTAAGGTTGTAAGCTGATTTTTGTTCTATGGCACAAACATAAAAGATCGATTTTTATTTTTTAAGCATCTATCTTCTATATAAAGGCTTTATATGTACTTCCATGTCATGTTGTGTGTATCGACTTCGAAACGGCTGGACGATTTCGATGTCATTTTCAGGGAACGTTAACATTGGCCTAGCGGGTGACCCTGTCAAATTCGGTAGCGATCGAAACAACGTAATTAGTGCTACCCGGGCGCAGGCAGAGCGAAATATATATTAAAATTGATACGACATAAACACATTTTGAAAGCTTTAAAAACGATACTTGAAGTTATTCGACGCAAATGAATAAACTCGGAATAAGCTAGCATTTAATACAGTTTTTCTTTTCCAGAAACAGGAATTGTAGTACTTTTAAAAATCGAATCTTTTCAAAAGGAAAATGGCTATTTACGTTTCATGTATACGTATTACCTAACATATGACATGACTACATCATATATCGAATATACAATAAAAACTAAATTGATACTAATATTTTTGCTAATGTCACGTTAATATTTAATTTATTTCGAATATTTATCTCCCATGAGATAGAAATTATATGTTTTATAATATATGTACGACTCCATTAAAATTTCTTTGGACCCGGTTGAACAGAAACAAAATGGCCGCTGCGCATGTCCAGTCCACCCCTCGCTGGAGGCGGGGATGACGTGGTTGAACATAGAGACGAGCCTTCAATCCGTTATCGATAATATTAATTCGAGATTCAATTAGTTGTTAAAATATTTAACACCAGCAATGAGTCAAACCCGTTACGTTTTCTTTTAGAATATTTCACAGCTAAAAAGAATGATCAGAACAAGCAGTTACTTTTAATTATTAATTATATAAATAACTGAATCTTCATCACAAGTCTCTCCGTCTATTGTCGAAAACCAGTTGAAGAACTACAAAATGGACGAAAAGAGTGAAATAATTTTGTATGAGAAATCTTAAGTATTAATTATCCGTCAAAAAGCGGGCGCAGTCGCAGGCAACAACTAGTATGCCAATAATAGATAAGATATACCATATACCTGTACATAAACAAAGACCACCTCTATTCCGTCGCTCAGTCGCAGCGTAAGGTTATCGCTGACTGACTTGAATTTGTAAACGCTTGGTCTTCCAAGCTAGTGACAGTTTTAAACAACACAATATATCGAGTCAGCTAATCGTGCCTGATTTTGTTAAAAGATTATTGCAGAATATGACTTATTAATGCTATTATTAACAGAACTGTGTGCATCATTTTTTTTCAAGATCACTTAGGTCTCCTATGCACTTCAGTAAGGTACGGTTTCGATGTCTATTGGTCTCAAACGGACTGGTTAAAAGTTATCGGAAACTAAAATAAAGCTGCAAATAACGTGATAATCCAAACAAACAAATATATATTTTATAAGCCAACAGGCTAACAATTATTTAAGGCCTCCCCATTAATCTCCAAAACATCGGATCTCTGTCGGCCTTGCCATCGGAGATTCAGTATAGGTACTTACGCGCTCTTAGGTCAATCTTGTGGGAGGTCAACAAACTCTTTGTCGACAGGAAGGGCGACTGTTCTACCAAGTATCAGTGTCCAGTCCTTTAACAATTAATTATTATAACGTGTATGGCAGCCAACAAACAATTAATGAGTCACTATGCAATAAATAAAATAAAAAAAATTTAAATAAATTTTGGTTGGAATTGAGTGTGTAAATAGATAGAAGATTCAGGGCATTATATAGTCTATGGCGGAGATAACTTGTCCATGGTATGCATGATGAGGAACTGAACAACCAGAACATGAGCGCACGCACTATCACAGTTCAATATTTAGCGTTCAAACATCTCGCGTTATCTCAAGTCTGTCAGCGAACTGATTGTTTACGTATTGTTTAATTGTTGTTAATTAACCAATTAATCGTTGTAACATTGACGCGATGACATTAATCAAGGTAAACGCACTAGAACTGACTTTATCTGGTAATGTTTGCCTTAAAATACACAAGCCAATTTGTTTGATTAATTATTAAATAAAGATAAAATAAATAAATTAAACGATGGATGTTAATTAAACTACAGTTTATAATACAATACGACTTAAAAGAGTAATTTTTCTTGTATTTCAGGTATTCTTTTGTATTTCAGCAGTAAATAAAACTGTTTATATTCTTCTGTTTATACACACAGAAATCGAGATTCAATTTGGAACTCTATTTAACCCTAAGAAGGGTATCAAATATGGCTGAAGTCCAATTTGTTTCAGCATATAGATAGGCCACTGTTAGAATGCTACTAGAAATACATTTTTGAAAAATCAATGTACACGACAAATGACATAAGCGTGACAGGAAGTCAGCTTATCGTGAAACACCGACGACAAATTATGATTTATAAAGTGCTCACTAAGTACTAAGTGTACTGTTACAAGTTCGTTATTTTGCTTACAATTGTGCGAGAGAATGCTTAGCTTGCTGCGACTTGTTTGTTTGTCATTCCTTTTCTTCAAACATACAGCCGGGATGGAAGAAAATAATGTTCTGGACATTAGATATAAATATATCTAATTCCATCCCGGCTGTATCTCTATTTATAAATAACTGGTGATCCGCCCCGGCTTCGTCTGGTACCCACAAACTTCTAAAAGTCTAACACTATAAAATGAATAAGTTCTTAGTAAGGCTATAAACTCCGGATCCACGGGAAGCGTGTCAACTAAAGGAAATATTTTTCAGTGCTCGAGACTGTACCACATTTATAACAATAATAACAAATATATCTAACCGTAAGCCCTGACTCTACAAACTCTACATGTAAGGTAGAGGAATTTGTAATCTGAAATATTAGTTACAAGCTTTCAATCTATTCTTTTGCCTCTTCTTCTCTTGCCCGTTGTCATAGATGAACGACAAACGCGGTAACGCGGAAGATGTCAAGGAGTTGTTGTATGTAATTGAGGCCACCATAATCTTTCACTCACCTAGGAAAAGAGGTTAATTATAAGTTCTCCAAGATCATTGATTATGACTCATTGCACTACACTACTATATTCGACGTATTCTATTTATAAATAGCGCTACGTATTCAAAATATGGTTTACAAAGAATAAAGAAACATTATTAAGCTATTTAATGATTTTTAGTCTAGGTCTAGTTACATCAATTATAACACAAATACATTAGTAATAACAAACGTGTTAAACGTAACGTAACAAACATTATAGAGATGTAAATATAATAGTTATTAACTGTTATTTATAAAGAAACATAAAACTTTACAACTAATAGGAAATAGGAATATTTGCATATTCACACGTAATGTATGTATAGCACATGTTACTCTTACACACGTAAGTGCACGCATGCGCAAGCGCAGTCGTACATACGTCATTTTTACAAATATATGCTTAAACATGAACAAGCAAACTAGGCGTTCGACGACTGCAAGTTTACTGAATCTGTGCATTAATCTAAGACCTATGCCTTACTAGGTAGCTATGGCGAAGTCGCCTGTTACGTATCCAAACAGATATTAAAATTTACAGAAGATAGCTCAGGCCACGGTTTGGTGAAATCGTCAATTTGGAAGCGTGGCCACGAGTTGTGAATTCCTATGTGGCGACTGTAGGTATACTCAGGCGGCCGGGCTAACGAGACGCCAGGAAATAAAGATTTAACACCTTTGCAATGTAATTCTAAAACGAGTAATCGAGAACGTAGTCGAGCACGACCGTAACTATCCTTGGTTACGGCCGTGCTCGCTTAGCGGCGGCGCTACTGTGCCACCAGGTTATAACATTGGTAAAGCCAGCCAGATCTCAACCAAGGACACAGGTTTTTTGTGACTGTTTGCCTGGAGTTCTACAGCTACACCGAGTATGAGGTGGCAGAGCGCAGAAAGCACACAGAGCCCGCAACAACAACATCTATTGCACGAATGGACCACATTACCCAACATGGTGGGTTGGGTAATGTGATCCATTATATAGTTAGGGGTATAGACAACAAAACATAAAGAAAATGTAAAGCTTCATCAATTATATGGATTGGCCCGCCCGTAAACCATCATTATCATGAAGTAAGAGCCCAACAAGTTTAAATTACTCTGGATTAATAATAAGATGCTAAACTAAAAATCATGTACCTCCCCCCGTCCTCTTCCAGAGTAACATAATTTTTATTACAGATCTATAGAATAGGTTGTGTTACTATGAATTGTTAGTTGAACGTGCTGATGCATAGTGAATTGCAGTCATGAAGTATGCTGCGACCTCGACCTAACAACCGTTGTCATATATCTGACTAGTAAGCAGTTTTAATGTCAATAATAAAGTTTACAATATTTACTAGAGTCGGCTTTTTATTAAAAAAAATAAATGTTTTTTTATGTATGGATTTCATTTTGACTTGTTCATATGAATAATGAATCGTTAACCACACAACTGTCACGTTTCTTAATAATTGAAATAAAATAATAATTAAATATAAATGAAAATTAAGTTAAGACTATATTACAGCTACTCTTATTAATTTTACGCTTGAAGTATTATTAAATAAATTAAATAAAAATGCGATACGTGAACTGCTTTTGTACACAAAAATTAAAAAAATAATATTTTTATCGACAACCCTTATCGATGGCGCAGCGCTAGCGAGGGTTTCGCGTCACTAACTTCAGTCTACGGCAGTGAGCGAAGTAAGTTCGTCGCGAAACTGCGTGTTCCGTGTTCAATTGCCGAATGTAATTCGCTAATTTTTTTAAGCCGAAAATAAAGTGCAGCACTCACCAAGCAGTTCCTATGTACTCTGATATATAAAGTAGGTCCTTTTTATCTGTATTTTTTTTATTAATTTCGTGACATTTCACATATTTTTTTGTTTGCAAAAATTATCCAGAATATCAATAATGTGAAAGCATCATCGCGAATTTTTTTTAATTGAAAATTAATATTTATTCCAGATAAAAAATTGTATATTAGCTTTTTATCGAAAATTATCGCAAAAATCTTTAATTAAGTATAACTTCATGTAGTTTTAAGTCATTCTGTTTACTTAGAGTAAGAAAAATAGAATTGAGAAGAAAAATGGATGCAGAAGGAGCATTGGCTTACAATGTCCTAAAGGTGGTTTATTGATTTCGCCGCGTGCAAAGGGTGAAGGGGGATGCGGGGTGAGGCGCGTCGCGGGAGGTATGAGGAAGGTCAGGACTCTATTCCTGAACGGTTACTAAACCTATCACGTGCTGCCATCACGTGTAGTTGTTTATTTATTTTTAATTAAAGTTCTGGCTTTATGGAACAAAACCTTTATAGACCATAGATAATAGAAGAGTGACATCAAAGTTTCAATTAAAAGAAAAAGGAAAATTGTTGTTTATAATTTAATTAAAATTAGATGTTGAAACGTGTTATTAACAGTCTATTTTTATACATACGTGTTTCCAAGTAGATTTTTTCCTTTTATGAAGCATAATATTTCATGAAGAGAAAAAAAATTGTATCTTTCAAACTTTAATTTTATTCGTGTTTAATTGATTCATTTAAAAAAATACGTTGACACACAGTACTATTTAGATTTAAAATTTACAATTAATCTTTAAAATTATTTAACAAATATCACTCCATTCGTATTAGTCCCAAACAATGATTACTGATTAATATTCCGTCCTGTGTTAAGAACAGTAGAACTAATTTGTATTAAGAATTTAAAAAAATTAAGATATAACTAATGCAAATTATTAAAAAAAAAACAAATTTAATCAAAAAATTATTAAAACTTTCGTGAGACATTATTAATTAACTTATTATAAAAACCCTCACCGCCTCAGTGCGAGGCGGGGCGCGACCGCGAATCAGGACAGGTCCGAAACTTGTCGGTACAAAATACCGAAGAAAAACGCGAACGTGAGCAAAGCCGTTTTTTATAACAGATTATTAGGGGAACCGTTGCAGTCAGGGCTCTCTCAACGGAGCTTTAAGTAATTGTTATAAAGAAGCCCCGGGGAATGATAGTTTAGGCGCCAATAAGACAAAGGTTAAGGGTACGCATTGCTAAACACTAAGTCGTGGGTTCGAAAGTGCCATTCGTCAACCATGTTAGCAGAAGGTTAGGTTTATTTGGAATGGTCAAAAGAAATGTTCACCATAATTATTATAAAAAAAATAGTAATACATTTTACTATAAAGCATCTATTCTGTTATTTAACTCAAATTTAAAGTTAATTGACTTTAAGAAGAAAACACAAACAAGTTTATGATTTTTAAGCTATGTTATCGAATATGCACTTTTAACTTTAACCCGTCGCGACGTTAGAACGTGCAACATCGCTGTTGTTAAAATCGGAAGTTTTAAATATAAAAATTCAGTAAAATCTTGTATACTTACGTTATAACTTTATTAAAGTGCTTGTAGGTCGTGGTGCATTGAAGGTTAGTGTCAATACTTGGACTAAAGTCATCTATTTTGATAAAAAAGAAAAAACTATTACTTAAACTTAAGACGGTGTTTTTGTCATTTGCGAATTATAATGCATAGAAGTGGTCAGGCGATTCTCGACTTTAAGCACTGGGCATAGATCTCAATTTTGCCTAAGTAGCACAACATAGAAACGCCAAAGATTAGTTACGCAGACTAAGCAACCGCAGACGCGACACTGTGTAAACCATTTATTACTCCTCTCCGAGAGGGCGTGAATGTGAATTGTGCTATTTTTCTTGCAATTATGGCTACTCGCTCAAATATAAAGCTATGCTCTCCGGTGCGAAACCGCTCACCGTCAGAGGGCGTTACGCGCAGAAAGAAGATTCAAACGGACTCCGACAATAAGATTTCGGACACCACAGACTTAGCAAAAGAAATAAAACTACTATGTCAAAATGTGACTGGTCTCAATGAAAAGTTAACTGAAGCCATTCGGTCCATCCAAGAATGTTCTAAAAGACTAGATGATGTTACGAATAAAATTGAATTAACAGAAAAACGTCTTACTGCTTTAGAACATCACCAAGCTAAAGAAAACATTGAACTAAAATCTCAGGTGGTTGCTCTTATGGATAAGGTGAACACTCAAGAACAATTAATGCTCAGAAATGAAGTAGAAATTGTTGGTGTCCCGGAAGAAAGAAGTGAAAGTTTAACACATATTATCAAGTTGATCAGTAACAAAATCGGCGTTGCTGTGACTGACGACGAACTTGACTCAACAATCAGAGCGGGCCCTAAAAACTCAACCAAGCCTAATGTCTTTCGACCAATTGTTGTGCGATTCTTGCGCAAACAGAAAAAGGATGAATTTATTTCGGC
>JWHW01028117.1:490951-504900 GCA_000931545.1 Papilio glaucus | reverse complement strand
GGAGAAAGCTTTCACGTTCCGAATTAATTACTAGTTTAAATAACAATTGTTATGGTGTAATGTTATTTGAATAGGTATTTTGAAGAAAAAAATTACGAATTATTAACCTCATGAGAACTTCATTCGGGACGAAGAAATTTTAAGAAGAAATAAAACAATATGTATTATGTTACTTTAAGTGAACTTCTAGTTTGTCAAGCTACATCGAAGCTGGTGGCGGCCGGTGAGAAGGGAAAGTCTTTAAATAGAGTACGCGTGTAAGATAAAAGAGTAGGTATAAGACTCTTTCCCTATAGATCTCAATGGTCTGATGACCTCATTAAAGCGGCTGCCAGAGCGGATAAGTTTACAACTGAAAATCAAACCTGGGATGGTATTATACGACCGAACATGAGCTGATTGACCTGGCTAACTTTTGCTTGACATTTATTGCCTTGTTTACTTTGCTGTTTTTTTTTGTAGAAGTGAAAAATCGATCTAATCCCTATTATTCTATTTACACTTTATAGATTTTTAGACTCAGTAGTGTCGAAAATACCTTCATGTTTTTAAGAACATTTCTCTAATGAACATTACAATACGGCTCTTAATAACTTCATCACTTAGATTGTTATAACTTTTAAAAGCTTGTAACCTAAATAAAGGCGTAAAAGCTTAACGATACAGGTTTAAATCGGAGTACTAACTAAGTCTTTATAAATTTTAATGTGCGGTTTTCTTACTCAACAATGGTAATTGCCAAGCAAATGGGCTAGTACAAAGGGCCCAAATGATACGTTTTAAGTATTTTCTATAAAGATATATTTAAAAAAACGTGTTTATGTCTATTGTAACCTGCAATTTATACCTTAAGTACTGATTACTAAGTTTACTGTTTGTAAAATAAAATAGATTAAAATATTCTTGAATCTTACCTATTTGGTACTCCGCTTTTTCCTTACAGATTTGACGTAGAAAATATTCTTGCACATTTTTCACCTCCTAAACATTCCTTCCATATCCAGCACTGAATTAACGAACTGCAATACAACCGCACCTCACGAATGAACCATAGTTTCACTTTAACCAACACAAGCCTGATGAAACCTTACTTTTGTAACTTGACCAGAATTTACACGTCGATACCGATGTATGACAAAGTACGTGGATACAGTGACAACTCGCGGCAACCACTTCCAAATTGTTTTCTTGTCGCTTCGAATTACTACAAAACAACTAAACAACTCCGTGACACTTTCTAATAACTTGATTTTGACATTTTGATACACAAATCAATATATTTGACGCGTAAAGTTACAAAAGGGTCGCTATAAAGCGTTTGATGACCCTAAAAGTTGCTTTACAACTGAGTCTTGAATGCAAAACGCACAGTTTCTCTTGCGCCCGCGCGCTCGGTATGCGCCTGCGCACGTGTGAGTGTGCGCTCACAAGCCTTACGCACACACAGATCGACACAGGCTGCACGGTTTTTGTCGATGTCCACAGGGCAAGTAACCTTAGTGCCGATGTATTGTAATTCGAAAAGCTTAAATATGTATTGCTCGTGTAACGTTCTGTTTATAAGTACACGAACAATAAAACGTCCAAATAAAACGCGTTGGTAAATTTGTAACGTAACATTAAGTTCTAATATTGACGCAATAAATTTATTGTAGTATCTTATGGTGTATATATAATATGATATTTTTATATCTCAACATTTAAATGCTAATCAATGTAAAGTGCATTTAAAAAATAAACAATTTCAAATAATTTTCTATTCAAAATTTTATAATTTTATTATAGAGTTGCAAAGCTTTGAGACTCAAGCGAAGTTTTTTCTGAAAGCTGCTGGTCGATGTCCCGCTAGCGAGACTCAAACGCTT
Organism: Papilio glaucus; assembly: GCA_000931545.1. NCBI lineage: Eukaryota > Metazoa > Arthropoda > Insecta > Lepidoptera > Papilionidae > Papilio > Papilio glaucus. The sequence goes on along the minus strand of JWHW01028117.1, from coordinate 503,035 downwards.
ATCTGCCATCCTTTTCTAACAAACTTATAACCGTACATTGAAACAGGACAGATATAATTTTGTTAGTATGCTGAGAATTTGCAGAACTTGAAGTGGCTTTACTCAGACATTATTAACGATCAAAATTACGGACGTGTAAGTAAAAACCGACTTATTTAAAAAGAAGTTTCTTCTAAAAGTTCTTCAGAATCCTAACGTTCACTTTCCGTCGCCGGATTAACGATGTTACCGTTTCGTTTGTTATACAGCAATAATGGGTTGATTGGTTAAAGTATAATGCTAGTAATATATTTGTAGCAATTAGAGATATTAATCTTAATGTTTTGTACATGTAACTTGATAAATTCAGATTTGGAAATTTAAAACACGTTGAAATAAACCAGCAACAAAACACAGTTCACTGTTTTCTTTCTCTTGACAGAGGTTGATGCAACTAAAAGTACAGGAGGATCAGAAATAACATCGTCAAAAAAGCTTCAATTGTATATTTATGTTGTATCATATCCAAATATTTCGGGTTAGAATTAAAGTAGAGAAACCAAAAATATATAGATGTTTGTCATTTATTAAGAGAACTATTTATCTACTATTGACAACCTCGTACCTAAATGTGATACAACCACATAATATTGACTAAAAGCAATTGTTATCCCTGTTTAATCCAATAGGATTAGGGATATGTGAGGGCTTAATAATAAAAGTGAAATTAAAAAAAATAATTCGATTTTATTTATCAGCAAGCTAAGTAGTTTTAAACTACGAGCGGTCCTTTTGAAGTGGTCGAGGTATATAATAGTGGACATCTGAGCAATACGAGCTTGTCCCACAGAAAGACTGTAATTTACTAAACTGGTGATTTAAATAAAACACTTGCGTAACAATAAACATAATTGTCAAGCGTTTTTTTATTTGTAACATTAAAACACGACGCCCGGCATCGAAACATGCTCCAAAAATTATTCAAATAGTTTTATTGATTCGAACCACTTGTGAAATATAAAGAAGTGTGCTGATTTTAATCTACAAAACATATACAAAGGAGATTTCTTATTCGACTCCATTTAAGAATTTATAATTTTACAACATTGTTCTTTAGTTATTTTTCTGCATGATATTTTTTTAGTAATAACGAAGTTTTAGAATAAAAAGTAACGTGCAACAAAGTTTGTTAAAACATTCGATGAATAATAAAATTGTATACTATGGGACATTCCTCAACTCAGTTCATCTCTTTCTCTAATGCTCAACTCCTGTTGTAAGGAAGAGACGGCGCTATCGAAGGAAGTACACTCTTATCGTTCATTCCAGGAATAACTTTCCCATAGACTGTGATGGTAGATGGGTTATATGTTTGGAATGCAAAAAGTAAGCTGAACTAATGCCTCACTTTGTGGTTTTGTCATTAGCTTTTAGTTTTTAGACGCAACCGTCGGTGGAACAGTTCTGCATAATCGGAGGCGGTTACTCAACTCATCATTTTAATTATACTAAGAACGATCTTTCACGTTTATCCATTTGCATCGAACTCTTAGATCCAAAATATCACAGAGTTAATTGTTATCCACCAAGCGAAACCTTATTCAAGTGATAACTTAGTTGTTGAACAGCAAAAATTTGACAATTTTTTTTGTGATTATATAAGTACTTATTACCACTTGGACTGCAATGCTCTTTGTTAATTTATTAATTGCCTTATAATTTAATTTTTAACAACCGTGTAATAAGGCAGTCCGCCTAAAGATTCTGGACCTGTAATATTGTATTATAAGTTGTTATAATCATATACTTGTGCACCTATGTGATAATATTGATTCAGAAAAAATATCACTCAAGAGTTATATGGTCGTGAAGATTTTTATACATATTCTGACAATTAGCTTATTATTATTAGGTTACAAAACAGTATAAAAGGTTTTTACAGATTTGTTTTAGAATTTTATTTTCATTTTACATTTTTTTTGTATTTAGGAAAAAACAAACAAAAGGAAGGAATGCTTAAAATTTTATCTCGTATTGAACGCTGCGTTTTTTAATTAAAAGCTTTCCTTGATTTCAATGTAATTGCCCAGCGAAATCCTGTAAGCGAACACAAACAAAACCCATAATTCAAACAGCCTAATCACCATTTTTTTCGAACTAAACGTGATCGGGTTTTAAAAGTTATCGGCCACTTACGAAAGTGGCGCGAATCACCATAAAATTCGCAAAGAACTCTGTGCCGAAGGAACATCCGCCGAACGTCGATCCAGTCGTGTTATTCATTACGAGCAACATAACATCTCCGAGACGCGCACGATATGGGTCGCTCACGGATCCCGCAATCTCCGCCTAATTACACCACAAACTATCGATAGAGAAAACAAAGTAGTGTGAAACTGCATTTATAAATGGCGGAATGTCGGACACCGCAATATGTTCGAGGTGAATGTTTATTTATCTTGATAAACATGAAACATCAAGAAACGCATACTGTTATTTGTTTTGAATAATACTTTTAAACATACTTAAACTTAAAAAGGTGAATTCAAATACTTGACAAGGCTTCTTTTACGTGGGAAATGCCTTACACATACTTATCTCTCAAGGGGTAAGTTAGATTATTTGACAAGGCCACTAGTTCATAATTTCTTTGGTTAATTATATATATGAGCATATTCCGATTATTACTACATTTATTTACTTTCATATGTCATATATTTGGGAAAATAAATACGTTTTTAGGACAAGCAATTTTCCGTACGATGTTCCGTACGGGCTCTGGAGTATAGACAATACTTCAGAGCCCGTAACAAATTTGTCTTAGTTAATTTAAAATTGCAGATCATAATTTATTTAGTTATTTTTTCTTAATCAAAGCATGAAAAGTATTCCATATATGATCGACGTTCGGTATCACATTACATCTGCGTCATGTAAGCTCCTTCCCTTTGTTATGATAGTCCGATGTAATCGTGCCAGTTTAAACGTTTAATAGCTGAACGTCGGATTTACGGTCGAGTGATCATATGTTCGATTCTCAACAGATTTGTATCTAAAAGATTTTTAATTTTTATCAGATCAACTTTTTAATTCTAAGTATTCTTTTTTCTATAGATTTAAAGTTGATACATAGAAATGTATTAAAATTTTCAATTAAACTAATATTTTTTGACTGAATTTAATCAAAATGCTATTATATCTTAAAATATATAATGAAATAAATTATGTCAGCTTGTAAGCTGAGCCTCGCGGTTTCACCCGCCATGCAATTTAATTTTACCGACCACCACATATTGTCTTCGATAAGTTGAACTTCCCTAAGGTCACATTACATTAACTTTTTTATTTTTTATAATTTATTAGAATACTAAGAGATGTCGTCGGTCTATAAAGAGCCCCAGTGGCTGGAGCGTCGTACGTGACGTATATAGGCGCGCCGAGGGCTGGGATTCAATCATTAACCTAATTAAAACATTCTCCCGTCCCCGATTATCAGGCGGCATCCGATGCCGATACATAACCCCGTGCTGCGCGGAGATAACTCCCCCGATAGATACGCTTAAATTCAATTAGTTATTGAGATGTTATCAGTAACCACTCGACTATTTGTACGTGCTGTTAGTATGCTGGTATTTTCAACGTCGTTTAGTCAAGTCAACGACTTTTTATATTATAATTAAAATCGATAAAGATTTTAATTATAGGTACCTTTAAAATCGCCGTTGCAACTTTGTAATAATAATTAAATCTATTAAGAATTCAAAAATAGTACCCGCAATCCACCGGCAGTTAAGGTCAAAGAAAATATCTACGGAAATCCCTAATCTGTTGCACTCTGATCAAACTGCGGTAACCATCGTAAAAGAAACTATGACCATCTGACGAAAATAAAATATTGTAATATCATAAGCAACGTCTCAAAAACTTGGTTAGTAATTTCTAATAACTGTATACATAAGATTATTACATCATTACTGACTATAATTCTACTATAACATTGTACAAACAGGAAAATTAATAATTAATGTTACGCAACTATAGTTTTGTGTTCTGAACTGAACTGAACTGAAGCGCAATAGTGACAGTAGCTAATTACAATGATAAGTACACCTTGTGGTCGTCGCAGACAATGTAAGCTTCCTGTTATACAGCCGTGAAGTAGAAGTATTCCGTGTCTCGTCTGATGAGTGAGGTGTTGAATGCTTAATTATACATCCCATCCATTTCTAATGAGGAAAGGAGGGGACGGGAGTAGGATTTGGCCGGGGAGAGGATAAATAGTAAAAGGCTATGTCATTTTTTCTATTGTTCCCTCCTCTATCCATGAAAGTTAGGCAACGCATCTGCAACTCGTTAGCTTGTTGCAGATGCCTATGGATAGTGGTCACTTCGTAATGAGTCAATAAATGGCTGGTTCGTTTGCCACCTTCTTCTATAAAAAGGAACCCTACGTTAGTTGGTTATGTAAGGTCTAGTCTTAGGAAAACGATTACATCAATTATTATTAAATACCTCACCTGATCGATATAAGTTATCCTGTGACGTCCCTGGATTCTACGTGGTGATTAATAGTACGTATCGCAGTAGGCTTGGTACGTATATAATTTGGTCCCTAAAGAGTTACGCTTTTTACGAGTTACCTTCTACGTTTAAACCTTCTACGTGTGCATACTACACTAAAAATTCAAATAGTGTACACAACTGGATGATAATGAATGCCTGTACTACTTTAGAAGACTGGCGTTAAGTATTTAACATAATGATATAAAGTAATAAGGCAAAAAGATTAAAGTTGGTTGTTAAATTAAGCCATAATTTAACGTTAATTTAATGTTTGGAGAGAAAAGAAGCTTACGCGCGCGTTGAACTCTAACGTATGGTGGATAACAAACGACTTTTCCCACGAACCACAAAGAACTATTATAGTTAATCTATATAAATTTCAAAATGGTAATCTTATTAAACTTAATTATGTAGTCTTTATACAGGTTAATGTTATAAATACACGATATGTTTACGTGGCATTAAACCAAATATGTATGTATTATATGCACATATGTGCTTTTAAATAATTGTTGAATAATTTAGTAATAGATAAGTAATGGTGACAATTTGAAGGCCGATAAGGGTTAGAACCCGAGAGAGATTGTGAATTATTATATTGTTCATATACTTAAGTGCAAAGTTATTCTTGATAGGTATCGTGGTCAGTGTATCGTTAACGGCTTGATACCAGTTACAAAAAAACACAGATTGAAGACAAGCTAACGACTTTTATTTGTGTTTACCCTTATTGAACCGGGAATCCTCTCTCTGTTTCTCTATCTCAATCTCTACTTAGAAGATTTAGGACTCCACTTGGAATTTCAAAGAAGGAGAGACCATGGTTGGGCCATTGGCGTTTTCTAAACGCCCACTAATAGATATCGGTAGTACGAAGTTATGTATTTGTAATACCTGCTGCAAGGTCTTACAAATACATAACTCCGTGCTGTCATTTTTGACTACTTTAGTAGCCACTATATTTAACCCGTAATAAAGCAATCGCACATCGCAGCGAAAAAGACAATTAGACAACATTTCACCGCATACAAACCGTTTAAACAAAAAAGTCAGACGTTAATAAAGTCGTTACAAGTGACGACTGCGGTACATCAGTCGGGCAATGGGGTCGAGGTATTTACGAATTAACCGAGCGGGTGCTGGTGCAGGCAACTAGTCAATAAACACTGCAAGCTCATTAATGCGCAGTCAGAGAGATGTCAAATACCAAAGATCCCACTCGAACGGTACACGGCGACAACATTGAAGTGTAAAGCGTTATTTACACTTGGATACCGTTGCTTATTTACATTTTGAAACATAAGCGATGACTAACCGTCACTAGGTGTTGGAATACCTCAAGCAATTACAGAGAAGCTTCTTTCTGTTGTGTATTATGTGAGAACTGTATACTGATAATTTTATGTGCAGCATATAACAATTTGTTCTGTTCTATTGATCGCTAGGAAACAATTTATATACTTAAACATTTACATACGGTGAGTTAGGATAATAGAAGAGTACTATGTGTACACGTGATTAGAGACTCTACTCCAAGTGAGAATAAAATATGTTGCGTTGTATAAAAACTCTACCATTTGTTTTTAGATCTGGTTGTTGCCCGGATATAGGCAATAGGCTGTCCCCAAATCATAAGAAGGACAAAATGATGTAATTAAGGTGAATAGCAATTGCTTACTCAGTCCACCCCATTAGGGTTAAAAGATACGACAGCTGATTAAATATAGATACAAATGATATAATCCTGATTTCAAACAAAATATCACCCTCAGATTTCTCTTCTAAAAGATTTTACCAATAATATAACCAATTTAATGTTTATTTTGTTTTCTGGTTACGGTACATTAATATGCCATAATTTCAGCTTATTACAACGCAATGTAAGGCTATTAACCAGCAAGCTTTGAGCAATCTGAATCTATGTTAATTTTCTTATCTCGCTGCAAAACGTAGATATTTACATGGCGAAAGAAATGGTTGCATTCACAGTGACTAAGAAATATATATGAGAATTGGTATAAATTTTAATATTCATTTTGTTTTACATTTTAATGTATTTTTTTCTATTTATAGAATATAAAGAGTAAATTAAAAATTTGGTTTGTACAATTGTGAAACTTGGTGTCATAAACAGTGAATAACTTGACACTGCACAATTCAATAGTTTACTAATAATGTATTAGTAATCAGAATTTAATCAATGTGTGTGTGAGTGACAATGTGTAAGTGACTATGATATTGGCTATAGCTGACTATGATTATGACTATCATTGAGTATGACTACAACTAACTATGAGTGACTATGACTGGCCATTTTAGTCATAATCACTTATAGTCAAGGTCAGGTTGAGTGATGTAAACTATTTTTTTTATTTGTAAAATCTTTACCCTCGCTTTTCTTCGATCTGGGGGAGTCATTTCGTGAAAAAGGGCGGAAGTGTGTAGTAGTGAGTTAGCGTTTAGACGGTACCAACCCATTTTCCGAGAGTTCGGCGTGTTCACCCAGGTGATAAACAGCATTAACATTAATGCTGCTTATCACCTTGGGGGTGAGACTTCAGTTGATACAAGTCGTATGCGACTACTTTCTTGTTTTTTCTATTTGTCTATCTAACTACCCGAGTGAAGCTGGGGCAGATTGCTAAAAACAAATCAACTAGTGTTTGACCACAATCGCTCCTGATGTTAAGATGATCACATCATTAAGATGCGTGCGTGCCATACGTCATAATGGATAGTACTCACTAGTGTGTCATTAGATTATTCGGATTATTCTCTCTCACTTCTCTTTTAGGTATCCACTTCCAACTGTAACAGAAATACTAAAGCGGACGTTTTCAGCACTTGTTTTGTTTTAGTTTTTGTTTTATAATGCTAGATTAATACTAAAAGAAGTTTTTAAATATAAAGCCATAAGCTCATATTGATGATCCAACTACCCACAGTATCCGCACTACAAACAACACGTCGTGTAACTTAGCCCTAACAAGGCACCGTTTGCTTATCCATAATTACCGGGGGCCCTAAACAAACACATGTTTATTTATAGTCTGTGAAGCAGAAACAAAGAGACGCGGTTTAACAAGCAGTTAGTATCGAACGTGTGTTACAATGACTATAGAGATTTATGCCGCGTTTCTATGCATTACATTAAACAACTCGGACAATGTAATAAAAGATTATAGATTAAAAAAACCTATTTTGTCTATTTGTCTTTTTCTCACAAATCATTATTATAAAGCTGAAATATGCTTTGTGGTCTGAGGAGGTATATTTTACTTTTTTTAAATTAATTAGAGATTCACAACAAACCTAAGTACTAAACGGATATGCAGTCTATATTTGGTCCGACTCACAAAAAAGCATTGTAATGTGTATACGAGATCAAGAATTCTTTACAGTGGTAAAGACCGCAACAACAACATCTGTTAAATTAAACCACAGAAGACAGGCGTGATGTAGAAGTACGGTTCTGAGTTGGGTGCTGGAGGCCCAATTTCAGTTCTCTTCCCTCTCCCATTCTTTACTAATAAGGGTAAGATAGGAAAGGGAAGAGTATTAGTCGGGGAATAAATGATTGGGGAAAATGGAAATATCCTTTTATCCATCTATCCCTTCCTATGTCCATTAGGAGGCGGGCAGCGCATCTACAACTCGTTTGCTTGTTGCGGATGTCTATGAGTAGCGGTCACTTAACATCAGGTGATTCGCTTGCACGTTTGCCGCAGACTTCTATAAAAAAGAAGTATAAATGAGTATGCAGTATGTATGAGTAAGAAGTATAATATAGTATGAAGTATAAATGCCTATGGCACCGACCGATTGTGAACCAGTTTATAGTAGGAATAGCCATAATACATATAAACTGTGAGCAAATTGGCAAACTGAACGATTCATTCACAATTTAACTTGTCATTTCTCAACAGTTTTTAAACTGTCGAAGTCAAATCGTTAGTATTGTGAACTAAAGTTATGCTTTCGTAATTACGTCCAAATTTAAGTTAGAATAGATACATATACAATATAATTTTTCATATGAAAACATCGTTATTAAAATATTCTACGTCCTAAATAACATCGTAGTCGGTCGGTAAATAACTAAAGTTAGGTTTTACTTTCGCCGAGACAATGGGATTACAAAAATCCCGGCGACCGAGAGCCGAGCTTTGTCTTACGCAATTGTCTCGTTGCATAACCGGACCGGTCCGCGTGCTTTAAGTAATGCACCCTGTTGCTACTCGCGTAACTTACTGTTGTGCCCATTTGTGAATAAGTACTATGTTTAGTACTTATTGACGAAATGCTCCACTTCATTTTTGTACATAACCAGTGAAGACTAGTAACGAGACTACTGTTGAGGCAATTCAACTTACATGGTTGTGCATATTCATGGGCGTTAGTCACTTAATATACACTAAAGTGCTATACGCTCTTGAATAATTTCCGACATTTTTGTTTGTCCTTCCATTGTCCATTGTGACCTGTAGCCCAAGCAGCCAAGGCATTAGATTCATATTCTTCCCCGGATTGTCATTACTAGTTATGATAATCACAATCATTTGGGTTTTTTAAATTAACTATTATTTGTATATTTATTAAAGCACTGCTTCTACTCTTACTACGATATTGTAAAAAGCGACAAACTACTGGAGCGAATGCACCTACCATCCTTCTACTTATTGATATGCGCTACTGGTATCAGCAACATACAAACGCCTTAACATTCTGTAGTTTCTAGAATTGATAAATGAGGGATTAGAATAGTATATTCTAATAGTAGCTGAGGCTACAACTAATAACGACATTATATTTGTAGCCACAGCATGCGAAAGTTTACCGCTACATGATAAGAAATGACTACAACTTCAAAAAAGTAGCATCAAGTAATAATTTTTACTTATCAATAAAATGTTCATGGTTAATGTGGTATTGAACAAACATTAAAACTTAAATGCCTGTAACTGAATGTCGCAAAAATCTAATTTAGATCCATATCAACCAACAGGTTACATAAATATTGACTTTTCGAATTATTTATTAACATTATTTAACTTATCAAAGATTTCCCGAAATAAATTAAAAATAACCATGTTACCTTCCAGTGCGTTATTTATTATAACTGAGTTACTGGCATTGTTTCGAGTGACCTATTCTCTAATTAAGGAAATTTCAAATTTCATAAATTACAACACTACATTAATAAAGCAATATATACTTTATGACTATTCTTCGTATGGGATCTATACAAAGGGCTAATAATAATTTATAGTTAGTGTCAATTAGATCGTTTGTTGTGCCTTAATACGGATTAGGCTTGTTTTATAGTGATCAGTGAGGAGAAAATATGTTAATGACACTGCATAAAGGTACTAAAAGTTTAGATGCAATTTATTTAATTAAAGTCTAAGACGAGACTGTAAATGTGTGGGTTGTAAATAGCGTGATAAAGGAAAATTGTTGCTTGTGCTTGTGCTTGCATGTTTCGATGGTTTAGTGATGACAAAATTAAATATGAAAAATTGATTGGCAGCGGCGGCAATCAATTTTTCATAATAATCGGCGGCAACAGCTATTGCCGTCGCTGCCGGCAGCGACAGCAATAGCTGTTGAATAGAGTACCGGTTTTTTCGTAACCGACTTGTCACTGCTTGCCTGCAACAGGCATCTACAGCTGCACCGGATATAAAGCAGCAAAGCGCAGAGGACGCTTATCCTAAACCTCTTTAAGAGCATTTAGCATTTACCTAAGCTCGAGGGTACATGTCCCTCTCCGTTTCCTATCGACTCGTTTCTTGTCAACTTTTACCATTAAGTAGTCATTATTTATTTTATTTTATTTTATTTAGGTACACAAAACAGTTTACAACATTACATACTTCTGATTAGAACACAATACTTAAAAACTAGATCACAAACCAAAGTGTGTGTACACAGCATGACAAAACATGTGTATAACCAATGAGATTAACGGTTTATTAATTATTATTATAAACTCCTCCATGATCACCGAATAAATTTTATATAAAACAATTTGGGACACTGACGTATCTATTTCAACAAAAAAATAAAACAAGGCGGCGGCATTTCTGAGAAAAACGCTCCACAATGTCGTGTTATTTGGTTAATTCCGACAATAATTACAACAATCGTCGCTAACAAAACCAAAAAAACGTAGACGGTCTGAATTGCGATCCTGTAAGTGAACAAGGAGCGATTTCGTTTAAGAAGCTTGTAATTATCTTAACGACAATTAGGAGGGGTAAATTAGGCTACTCAAGATGGCGCCGTGTGTGGCATTCATTCGTTACGGTCGTGCGCTGAGACGATGCGGGCCGACATGGTACCTGCCCATTGAAGGTTTATTTTTAATAGAATACACGATACTTTAAATTTCGGTATTAGAGAGACTACAAACTAGTCGATAACAAATAGATAAAAATACATGATCAGTTTTTTGACGTTAATGTTATAAATGTGTCCGGAAAAGATGTGTATAACGGAGGACCACAGATTCCTTGGCCTAAAACATTACGATTATCCCAATTTTTCTCCAATTTCACTCCTCTCTTTCCCATCCATTTTTAATTAGGGTGGGATGGGGGAAGGGAAAAAGGATTGGACGAAGAGGGGATGGATAGGAAAAGGAAACAACCTTTTTCCTGTCTATCCCTCCTCTGTCCATTAAAGGTTCTCGAATTATCAAACGAGTCTGATGACGGACTACCGCTTAAAAGTTGAAGCCTAATTTTTTTTATTAAATGTGTATTTTTAACCCAACGTAACGTGTAACGTATATGTTTTTGTCAACATAATGATTATATTTAGTTTACCACCTTAATAGATCTAATGTCACGTGTGGAAAAAGTAAAACTAGTATTGTTTGCTTGTAATATTGAATATCAGCTGTACAAGCGATGTACAGCAATGTACATCGCTTAAAATATTTTATGAATCAGCTTAATATCCTGCGACACATATGATTGATGGTCCCACATGCATGTAAGGGGTTCGTGTGATACATATTTCTTTCCTTTCGGACGATATGTCCCGTGATTTCGATACAGATAAGATAGCTTTGTGGATATTCCGACATTATAAATAACAGTTTACTGTTTAGTTCGGGCTGCGTAAGTCATTAAAAAGGAAATATGGAACAATACAGTGATGTATTTTATGGATGTTTTTGATTAACATATATATTATTTAGTTATTCGAATCACATATAGTACAAATTACGATACATATAGAATAGAACAATTACTTTTTATTTAATTGTCAAATTGTTGGTGCGGCCACGCCTGGGTCATTAGCAACAATGTTGCTTCGTCCTTGTTTAACATTTCGCCCACAATTAACCGTCCTTCAAATGTTCCAGAGTTCCTATACCAGATGCCTCACGGTTGTATCGAGAGTTATTCGTTAAAATGAAATCTTTTAAGATGTTGGTCAAACATAAAAAAATCTTAATTAATGCAGTTGAGATGCGATCTTTGTGAAATATTCGAGGCGTGACTCTGAATTATGATATTAAAGCTTTGGAAA
>JWHW01028117.1:454217-485883 GCA_000931545.1 Papilio glaucus | reverse complement strand
CTTCTTGCAAGGGAAAAAATTCAACTCCGATGGGGCAGTCCAAATCGCCTTCAAAGATTTTATTGATTCCCGTCATACTGGTTTTTTTAGTAAAGGGATCAATGAACTACCTATGAGATGGCAAAAGTGCATAGAAAATAATGGTTCATACTTTGATTAATTAAATATATTATATTAAAAAATATTCGACTTTTTGTTCCTCCCATACAAAACGCCAATTTCATATGTAAGGACCTAATATATAAAGGCAAGTATATTTATAAACCTCTATTTTTTTCTATGTTTTACTTACATTCAAACATTTGATAAAATCACTTGAACCACATTCCTTGTCTTTATAGAAATTATACACTTGATGTGTTTGTGCATAGCCTGCACAGTTGACAAGTGTATCCAGTCTACCAAACTTTGTTTTTGTCAAGTCCAATGCCTTTTTAACATCATCTTCTGATGATACCTAAAAATATAATTGAACATTTAAACAATCAGGCCAACCTCAGTTGCCTGCTATCTCATAATTATAGTGCACCTGTAAATTCCCTAAAACTCTATGCTACTAACAGTAGTAACATAGAATTTTAGAAGATTTATAGGTGCACTGTATACTAACAAACCAAATTGCAAGCAAATTATGTAATTTGTGTGCAATTTGGTTTGTAAAATGTATGGATGTCCCATAACCGTGGATTTCCACTGAAATATAAACTTGTCATCTGTTATTTGTTTCGATATAAGATTTTAGGCCAGTGGAAAACCATGGTGAAAGAGACAAGGTACCTTGTTTTTCATTCAAGAAATTTTTAGTCATTTTACTAGGACCAGGTAAAATAACCATAATTTCTTAAGTTATATGATGCCAATTTAAAAATAATTACAATGATTTTGTATGTATATGTATGTATCCATAGAGTTTTTCGTTTTTGAAGATAAATAAATATATCTAAAGATTTTGTCTTAAGTATCAAACAAGGACCCATTATTATTTACTTAAATAAATAAAATCTTTATCTTACACAACCAACTGATACGGCTACATTTTCCCCAAGACGCTTGGCAACTTCCTGCGCTCTAGCTCCTTGAATATCCAAAATTACGACTCTTCCTTCATTTTTAACGAGTCTTTCTACAGTGGCTTTACCTAAGCCCGAAGCGCCACCAGTAACTAAACTCACCATACCCTGTAAAAGAGGTTATACTAGGTTTTTAGACAATTGCACTAACAATTCACTTTACGACCGAATAAAACAATAGCTTACCTTGAACATTATTTTAAAAAGCAAAGCTCTTCTCTTAAATTTTATCTTAAGGTATAAATATTTTTAAAAAGCAATTTTTAAAATCCAAAATCGACCGCTAAAGTTATTATTGACATTTCTCATGTCTTGTCAGTCTAAATGTTACTGTTATGTTTTTTTTTAATTTTATGACCTGGTAACATAGACCTTTAGGTCATTTACTGTCATGTCAAGTTGTCAAGTCATAGTCAAAGCAGTTGGGGACTTTGGCAAAGAGCATATAAAATGGACTTTGGTGTCATTTGCGCGGTCGTTACAGATAGGTACGTTACAGAATACAATACAGACTATTGATTACTACAAATTAAATGTAAAGTGAACTTCCCTTCATAATTTTTCTGGCTTTGGACTGGCTGTATACGAGACATCAAGGAATAGAATAATTTATTCGTTAGTAAATGTAGTCTATTAGTAGTAGCAGACAGGCGTACTTAGAAGTTCATTTTAAGTATGTAAATTCAATCAAATAATTATTTTTACACTTTATTTACATCTAAGAACATATTATTTAATATGTGATAATTTCAAGTTTGTCATTCACATTAATGAACATTATTTGGCTTACTTTTTTGTGGTCAAGTTAGCTTGACCTGTATTACAAATATAATTAACCTTACTCACGTTTAAGATGCATAGACAATTATTAGCATTTGTTTATAATAACAATACCAAGAGAGAGCAATATAATCTACGAAAGAACTGAAATGTAGTTGTCTCGTTTTTGCTTATAGCCAACGTATGGCACTTCATTTCATTCGCACGTAGGACGACATTATGTCTCTCTCTATAATTTCAAGTGCGTTTGTGTTGCGACCACAGCGTGTTCCAAAACTATCTACACATAGTGTAGATAGTTTTGGAAATAGATAGTTTTAAAATATTGCTATAACGTTGCCGTTATCCAGACGCAATCACCGTTTTGACAACTATGTGTCGCCCAGTACTACTGCGCGACGATTTGTCCAACAAAAACCTAACATAAATAACACTCGTTATATGGCTATATAATCTTGTTAATTCATTTTCTTAATTACTTTTTCAAAATAAAAGATAAATTATTAGAAATGTATACACTAGTCAAAAGTATGTACTGTAAAAGTAGTAGTCTAATTTAAAGAAATATGTTAATCCGTCGTCATGATCAGGAATTTTAATTCAGTTTCATGTAAAATCAAAGATCAAACGTGATTCAATAAAACAAACATCGATACCGATATCAGATATTGTCAATCGATTCAAAAAATTGTACGAGCATCGTTTCGTTAGGTACCAGCAGGTACCAGTTAGGTACGTCCCTAATCTAGTCGGCCATTGAAAATTGAAAATTTGGGAAATGGAAAAGTTTCTCTTGGTGCGAGATGTATTTTATAAATTTATAACATTTACCTAAATTAATCGCGACATAATGTGTATTAAATGTTTTGACGTAAAAGGACCGATTTGTTAAACTTAAATCTTACCAGTCATTAAATTGCTCTATTGCCGGCCAAACTTGAGATAAATTTTCTCATTGTATTGAAACCTATCGTTATGGCCAAAGTGGATCAGCCTATATTTATTTTGCCTAAAAAACGAAGCGGAAAGAAACAAAATGCCGTGGCGGGCTATGTTGATCATATAATAACCGTGCAGGTATGTACGTTAGACAGACTATTTTATATTTGTAAATAAGGTTTTTTATAGTTTTATTTTTGTGTACATATTATTTCGAACACCTATCTTTTATAAAGTTTAAAAGTTACATACCTGTTAGTTAAATTGAATTCTTAGAGTTGTGCTATTTTTTTTTTCTTGTTTTGTATTAGAATTATTTATATATTTTAAATACCGGAAAAGTCTTATATAGGTGCAACATATGTGTGTTTGATTTTGCAAACAACTATAAGGTAATGTTGAAGATCGTTCTAACTCTATTTTAGATATAAATTAACTCATTTTCTTTTTCTTAAGGGAGCTGCTGATGCTGAATTGCCAACAAAATATAAAAATGGACTATCACCAGTAACTGAACATGTTGTCAATGGCATCATACATTCAACCATGGATGGCCTAAAATCTAATATGAAAATTAATCTCCCCATTATCAATGATGTAAATGATGAGGACTTGAATGATACAAATATCCTTATGGATGCACAACACAAGCTCCAGAAAAATGGTTACCAAGCTCTTTCAACTATACATAACAGTCGTGAAATTATAGATTTGTCTCCAATTTATGAAAACTCTTCTGATGCCTGTTCCAGCCATGGTGACTTGAGAGAGGCCCTTGATATAGACACCCAAAGAGGCTGCAGATTACTAAACTCTGACAATAATGAAAGCTCATGTGCCACACCAAATAGTATGTCCCAAACACAATCTGAGAACAGCTTTGAAATGGGGCCTCTCACTGATAGTCTTAAAAATAGTGCAAAAAGAAAAAAGCGTGTGAATATTGTACCAGTAGTTGATTCAGAAAATGTGGATACTGACATAACCACATTAAGAGTTGAATCAGAGGGCTCAATTTCACCTTCATCGTTAACAGACAACTCCAAAGATGGATACTTGACAATGACAGGAACTATTAAGCGTGGCAAAAAGAAAGGACAAAATGTAGATGTGAAATTAAATATGTCAAGGGAGGAACTTGAGATAATTGAAGCTGCTATAGTAGCTGAAGAATACAATAAAATGGATGTGTCTAAATGCTCTCTATATAATGGACCACATATATTCATATTCTGTCTTTTCTGTATCCCATTTGTTGCTTGTATATCTGCAGTGTATTCATTTTACATTGGTACTTTAGCCTGGTACAATGTTTTCACTCAGGTTACAGAAAACTTTAGTTGGATTAAAAAGGCAATCTTTGCACCCGTAATAATTCTATCATATCCATTTTTGATAGTAATTTTTACTATTGGTATAGGATTATATGCTGGCATTGTACAGCTCACATTCAGTGGAGCTAATTGGTGGAAAGATGTATGTGATTTCGAAAAAGGCTTTTATGGTTGGTTCTGTAACATTTTAGGTATGTCAGAATGCAGTCCCTATGAAGTTGTAATTTTGATGGATGTGAAACCATCCTAAAATAAACTGCAATCAAGAAATTTCTACATTTAGACAATTTGCCAACATCACTGCCATATTGCCCATCAAGATAGTTGTTTTTACATACAAAAGACAACCATATCTTTTAAGCATTCTTTAGGAATATCAAGCTAGTCATATCTAGTCATCATCATATTATTTTATACTTTTTTATATTACTTTTTTTACATACATAATTTTTATAAAATTTTAAAGGTTATAAGACCTATTGGTGATAAAATGAAATGAAGGGGAACAATTGGAGAGTGTCAAAGATGGTAGAGAAAAAAGTGTGAACATCAGTATGGTGTGAAAATATCTTCCGTTGCTCAACTTCTTCCATTTTTACTTTTATAATCTTCATATTGAACTATGATAATTATTTTCTAGTCATAAGTTTATTGTTAAGAAATTAATTTATTATATCTTTACAATTTGCATGGAATGTTTATGGTACATTCATGATTAATTGAAAATTATGAATATAGGTTACATATTATCCAATAATAATCTACAAGTTACCATTTAAAGACGATGCACAAATAAACTGCAGTCAAAATAAGTTTTTCTCATACAGTTTTATATAGTAAACATAACTATAAATGGAATATAAAGTGTTACTGTATTTACAATTTGAGAAATATTAATTTCTATATATTTAATCTCAAATAAATGTTTTACCATAGATAGCTGCCTCTGATTGTATTTATGCAAATAGTTATATTGAAGGTAAATTTGATACTTATTTAAAAATGTGCCTGTGTGCACATATGTGTTTAAAAAATGAAATGAATAAATGAATCAGTTGACATTTTAATAACCAATGTTCACAGAATACACAGCAATAATCTATACAAATAAAGTTCAAATATGTGCTTAGCAAAATATATTATTATTATTGCTTAGCTTTTAGCTTGTTAAGTCAGCTGTATGACATTTTAATAGTTCTAAATGTACTTTTATAACATAATCAACATTTCTAATAATAAGACTGATATATTCTAGTCACTATTGTGTCCATTTTCTACATAATAAAGTATTTTACAAGACTTGCCCTTTTACTAAACATATCTACAATAAAAATATACATTTGTAATATCAACCATACACTCAAAAAAAGTCCTGAAGCTCATTGTGCATCCTTTGGTTGACTTGAATCAGCTTGTGACCCTTTCGATTTCAGCTCAACGTCCAGTCTTTCTTTTGCTCTGACGATTTTCGATTGTAAATAGAAAGAACCACCTTTGGATTTGTCATTGACATTGAACAAATGTTCGTAATTTTTCTTAACTTTGTCGGAATCTAGTTTGTCTATATTCAAAATTTGCATAGCCTCTTCTAGTGAGAGTCCCGTGGAAGCATTGGCGGCTGCTCTTCTTGCACCTTCTGGTCCACCACCAGCTCGTTTAGCGGCTTCCTGTGAAGCAGCTATTTCTTGCTTAAGAGCTCTAGCAAACGCTCTTCCAACGACTTGAGCACCTAAAACGATAATTTGAGCAATGTATTTAGCCATGGTTTATGTTTTAATTTGAAAAAGAAGGTATCTTGTATCATTACTAAAAAGCAAAAGAATGTCAAAATTCAAATTGTCAAATTTATGACAGTTTTAGGTTAAAATACGTTCATGTTAAATGTCTCACAACCAATATTGTAGCTTTGAAGAGTGAGCAAGATATAACTTACTAAATTAGACTGTAAACACATTAACAACTTTATGTTTTTATAATATTCTATTAAAACAAATAAGAAAAAAATATATAAGACATCCATACTGTGAGAACAGTGTTTGTTCGATTTAGTTTGTCATTTAATGATTTTGGTTAAAGCCTGCTGTTACAATTTAACAACAAGAAACTTTATGGCTCAGTTCGACATTTATTTATGTTCTGTGGTATTATAAAATTTCGCGCGGTTTTTGACAGCAAGCAACAATTACAATAACAACCTTTGCCTGCTTCCATTTATTTTTAACGCTTTTTCAATCATATTTTTGTTCTTTTTTTGTACAATAACTATTTCTTATAGCATTATTTAACAGAAAAATCATGGTTAGTGATTTTATTTAAGCATTAATTTGATAATCGTAGATTGTTGTGTTAGAATGGAAGTTTAAAGTAAGCTCAACTGTTTAATTAGTACATGTGTATGTTTGTAGAGTTCACCAATCCCTGACACTCCGTCTGATAGAGATGGAGCTCGATCGAGAATGACTTCACCGGCAAGGGAATATGAAATGTTCGAAGATGAAAATGCAATCCTCGGAGACAATGCGGTTGAAGAGGAAGAAGACGGGGAGGAGCTTTTTAACGATAATATGGAAGCGTACGTTAATAATTGTCACAATTATAAATCCGTTGAATTCAAATCAGATGATTAGAGTATAATTTTAATGCTTATTTTTATTTTAAATTTGGAAACCAAAAATTAAATTCTGAAGTCACAATACACCAATAGAGCACTTCTGTATATTTTATATTTCGGTAGGTTCCCCCTTTAGATTGCTCAGATTTCTTATGGGCGATTAACACATACTAACGTAATAACATTTGAAAATGTCTTGATTGGGGAACCTTTCAGCTAGCTACCTTATTTAAATAAAAAATTAAATTGTAGCGATTATCGGCCTATGCCGGCTTTAGACCGATATGACAATGAAGACTTGGATGATGATGACTATGACCCAATGTCTGTTGAGGCTCGTGTAGCAGCTGAACAGGAGCTGCGGAGAAGAGATCGAGATGAAGGCAGAGTCAGGCGTGACGATCGTGGATTGTTCTATGGTTTGTGTTATAAATATGGATTCATGCCCTTAACCCAGCAGTGTAGGCAGAGATTATGGGTTTCCACTTGGCACAATCGTGACAAACCTCTTGCTTCTTCTACATTCATATATCTATTGAGTACATGGTTAAAGGTACTCTTAATACTGTCTTTTTTAGTATGTCACCAATCCAGTTGGTATAGTTCTTCCAATCTATCTTACTACATGACTGACCACAGCAAATCTTTCTCAATTTTATTCACAACATTGTCTTTGCAAGGGCAAAATATGCCTTTCACTTTGCCTTTTCAAGGCAGTTTCTAATCCTATAACCTAGCATACCACTAACTTGTATTGCAAAACTTTAATAACACATTCCATTGCTGAAATCAGTCTGGACAACATATCCCTAAAAAATGTATAACAGCAATTTGCATCATAGCTTCCTGTGATTCAGGGTTTGGTTTGCTGGCCTGTTATATTATTGGCTGTTATATTGGGACTGATTTGACTGAAATTTACTAAAGTTAGATTATTTCCAAACCAGAGCAACCAGTAGTTATAAATTAAACTTTATATCTTGAAAAACCAACTGGTACTCCTTACTAAATGTGTTAGTTTTTGTGTCATGAAAATTTTAGAAAAATTTATTAGATTAACAGTCTTCTATTAACCTTCCCTCTCTTGGAGAGGAGGCCTGCATCCCTGCAGTGGGGAGAATTCCAAAAAAAGGCTAATTTATTATTTTATTATATACTACTATACTATCAACACAAAACTATTTACTATAAAAATTTGCAATATACACATGCCATTGGTTTGCCTTCCCTTTGCTTCAATTTCCAATGATGAAATGGTAATTGTTATACCTCAAAATTCTGTGAGAAACTTACTACATGTTCTAGATTCTGACATCAAAGGTTGCTTCAGGTATTATTTGTGCAAAGAGCTGTAGTTTCCGTACAAAGTCCTAAGGGCATTAGTGTTATAGCAAATTTTAAATTTCTAGATGAATCTGATGAAGAAAGTGGAGATGCACCTCGTAGTAAACGCCGCCGTGACGCTGAGAGAGCTGCAACCGGAGACAGGGAGCAAGGTGAAGAAGGCATTGAAAGTATTGAGAATCTTGAAGATACAAAGGGATATACTACTAAAGAGTGGGTGTCCATGTTGGGACCTCGAACGGAGATTGCTAATAGGTAAGAGAAATGACACATCACACAATGTCATGAGCCCAACTAGCCATCTACCATGGGTTTGGTTTTTTGATGCAGGCATCATCTAAGCCAGTAAGCCAGGAGTTGACAATGTATGTACCTGCTGGTCATTGAATTACCAGTTTCAGTAATCCACTTCAGCTCCAAAACAAACATTTTCAGGATTAAAAAATGAAAATAGATACTAAGAACAACATTTAGTTGAAATTAATCTTGTTATTTACAAAAAGCTTTAATACAAAAATATCTCTTTAGTACTTTTGTCAAAGATCTCTTCAATACTCGCATTTTCATTGATTTTGATATGTGCTGACCCCTACTCTAAGCCATGTATATCTACATTCAAGACTATAAGCTTGCTTTATTTTATATATAAGCAAGATTTTTTTTCTTGCCTTGCCACATGTATGCAGTAATAAAATTGATAAACTTTTAGATAGAACTATTACTATAATTAAAAAATCAATGGTCAGGACTTTACACTGTCACTTCCATTATTCTTTAAAATTTATTTCTTGGTATGTGTTGAACTGTTAAATTTAATATTATATTTATAACAAATTTACAGGTTTAAAAACTTCCTCCGGACCTATGCCAATAATAAAGGCCAATTTGTATACAAGGATCGCATCCGTCGTATGTGTGAACATAATCAAGCCTCATTTCATGTGGAATTTGACGTCCTAGCGCGAAAGGAGCAAGTACTCGCCTTCTTTCTTCCAGACGCACCGTTCCAAATGCTTCAGATCTTCGATGAAGTTGCCAAAGAGATTGTCTTACAAATCTTTCCAAGTTACGAACGGGTGACGTCAGAGATCCACGTCCGTATTTCTGATCTGCCGCTTATAGAAGAATTGCGTACATTCAGAAAGCTTCATTTAAACCAGTTAGTGAGGACGGTGGGTGTGATCACATCGACAACTGGTGTTCTACCGCAACTCTCTGTCGTCAAATACGATTGTAATAGATGCGGTTATATACTTGGCCCGTTTGTACAGTCACAGAACTCAGAAGTGAAGCCAGGATCTTGTCCTGAGTGTCAGAGTGCTGGCCCTTTTATGGTAAGTATTCGTAAACTTGTTGTATTCTGCGCCCTCAGAATCAGACTACAGGGGGGTTGCTGGGGTTCTTGCGAAGCTGGGCTGGCTGGAATGATCCAAGTCCGTACACTCGCAAAATACGCTCTAGTTTTAAATATAGCCTTAACCACTGCTTCATATCTTCTCCCTGCCCTTTTCCCACCTTTTTTGTGTGGGGTGGGCACAGTACGACCCTAGTCCATACTTTAATAGGCTTTAGGTATAGTTTCTTACGGCCGGCCCGCCTGCCTGACGCCAACCCTCTTCGGGCATGTATTATTATTTATTTCGATACTCTACTACTCTACTCTTAATATTTTTTTGACCATTTTCAACCAAGTTTAAGCTTGGTGGTCCACGACAATAGACAAATAGCGGATTCAAACCCACGACCTTGTTGTGCATGTTTCGTAGGCCGTACCCTTAACCATTAGGCTAATTGTGCTTCACATATATAGAATATAATTTAAATTAATTTCTGTTTAAAATAATGATAATACCTTTATATAATAAGTTGATGATGTTGAAATTGATTCAATGATGTCTTATATTACGCGAATACTGCACATTGAAGTTGTCTGTATCGTCAAAGTATCAACACATGCATGCAACAATTTTACTGCATTACTTGTTTTTACTCGACCCACAGTAGGGTAATGTTTTAGCTGGTATATTTGTATGTACGTTTCATTGTGACCTCCTGTAGGCTAAATGGCTTCACTGATTTTTAATAGTGACGTGTCATTAGATTCGTGTTCTTCCTAGAAGTATCATAGAGAGTATACTGAAATGACAATCACATCGTCAGTCGGGTATTTTTATATTTTAAAGTATGACATGTTGATATGTAAAATATTAGTTTTTAAAATATAGTTATCAAACTTTTAATATTAATTCCAGGTAAACATGGAGCAAACAGTGTACCGTAACTACCAGAAAGTTACGATACAGGAGTCTCCGGGTCGCATCCCGGCCGGTCGCATCCCTCGCAGCAAAGACTGCATCCTGCTGGCTGATTTGTGCGACAGATGTAAGCCGGGGGATGAAGTGGACTTGACCGGGATATACACCAACAATTACGATGGATCACTTAATACTGAGCAGGTATATTCATTATTTGTTATATTTTAGAACAAGCATGATGACTAAAAAGTTTAAGGGAATAAGTACGTAAGGGAAAATGTGAATAGAAAGAGAATATTGTGACCAGCACTCAGTAAAATAATCTTCAAGACTTGGGCATATTGAAAAGATGAATTAGGAGAGTGACAAGCCTGATCATTTTAGTGACATTTTTAGGAATGGCAATGTAAAGTCTCAATTGAATAGGATTTAAGTATAAACATGAATGTAGAAGAAATAAGAGCACCTCTCCTGCTAGCTGCTAAATCCGTTATCTCTGCCTGCCTTGCTTATGGATGTGACCTAACCTTTTTTTTTAAATATATTCCTTTCATGAAACCCAGCCACAGGTGTTTACTAACTTTTAACTATTTTTCAGGGTTTCCCAGTATTTGCAACAGTTATTATAGCAAATTACATAGTGGTGAAAGACTGTAAACATATAGTGGAGTCATTAACAGATGAGGATGTTGCCAGCATTATAAAGTTGTCCAAAGATCCCAACATTGGAGAGAAAATAGTGCAGAGCATAGCACCTTCTATTTATGGACACGATTTTATAAAAAGAGGACTGGCGCTAGCTTTGTTTGGTGGTGAACCTAAGAATCCAGGTAATGTGATAATAATAAAATAAACTCTTTTATCCTTACCATTTATTTTCAAAACTGCTAAATTTCTTAACAAAATAACAAAGGTAAAGGTAATACTACTAATGACTACTAGAATAGAGACTGAAAATCAGCGTTATCTCAAAAGAGATACGACTTTACAAAAATATCTTGTTTGCGATGTGAACAAGCAGGAGTGATATTTGCACTGTTAATGGGTGGTGTTGTTCACACAGAGGGATACGCATCTTGTCACTATTGACATTACCTGTATAAGTTTCTATAGGGTGTTTATGTCGCTTTCTTCTGCTCTACCTATTTTTGTAACTTTCTTCTCATAAAACAAAATGTACTAAACATGGCAACGAAAATATAGTGTATTTAAGAATATAATTTTTATTAAACTCAACTTTCCAGGAGAAAAGCATAAAGTGAGAGGGGACATCAATGTTCTTATTTGCGGTGACCCCGGTACCGCCAAGTCACAATTCCTCAAGTACACTGAAAAGGTAAGCTTTGTATTTGATCATTATGCAAGCATATTTTTAATAAGCAACACTAAGCACACAATTTCTATTTTGCATTTGCATTTCTACAATATTCACAACTAACATTAACTATTATATACTACAATATTAATATGCGCTAACAGAGTGGGATAGGCAGAGATAATGGATTTCCATTTGGCGCGGTCCTGGCACTTCTCTTTCGCTTCACTATACTATTACTAAAATTAATATGCATACTACATGCGTGACTAAACAAAACATTAAGAATATGCTTTTTTATGATAGAAGGCAGATAAGCAGTTGGCTCATATGTTGTAATGTGACTATGCTTATACTACAAGAAACTTCTTAGGAATGATGGAAGGAGTACATAAAGAATAAAGAAGAGGAAGGAAACGAAAGAGAAGGATGTTGCACTTCCCCGTCGATTCAACCCATTCATACAGTAGCAAATGTTTTGGGAGGTACCCAGAACCTCTGGAATTATGTCCTGTTAAATATTATAGTTGATGATTATTATTTTGGCACAGATTGCTCCCCGTGCCATATTCACGACAGGACAAGGGGCTAGTGCGGTCGGTCTCACAGCTTATGTCAGAAAGGATCCAACCACAAGGTGTAGTAACACTTCATTTATAATCCCCTTCAATTTGTAACTCTCTATGAGAAAAGAAATAAGCACGTGATTCACCTTGTTAAGTGTGTGTATTTTCGGAGAAGTAGTTGCTGGTGGTAACGGACGGTTCTTATGCTTCATCGAATACAGGGCTCGCGATCCGAATGATCTTGAGCTAAGTGTTAAGTGTTGCCATCTATAACATTCACAAGAAAAAGACATGAATTACAAACGGGATACCTTCATGTATCAGAATAATGGGATGGAAACAAAATTGGGCCACCACATATCAACTTATCAGATGTTCGATGTACCAAGACTCAAGTATACTGTAAATGGTTTCAGCAATAGCAGATGTCACTGCATACTTCTATCAGTGCAAGTCCACTTTCTATCATCGCCCTGACCTTTTCCCACGTTATGTAGGGTCGGCACAGTATGACTGTAATCCATACTGTATAGGTTTTGCCTACAGTTTTTACGACGCCAATCCTCCTCGGTTAATAATTGTTTGTACTTTAGTCTTATTTTACCAGTGCGATAAACGGCAATTCCCTTGCCGCGAGAGTCAAATGTAAAAACCTCTGTCAATGGAAGTAGAAAAATATCATATAACACTTGAGTATTTGTATGCTATGAAGGATGAAAAATAAAAAAATGGTAACTTTTGTTCATAGAGACTGGACGTTAGAAGCCGGAGCGTTGGTGCTAGCTGACCGCGGCGTGTGCCTCATTGACGAGTTCGATAAGATGAACGAGCAGGACCGCACGTCTATACACGAGGCCATGGAGCAGCAGTCGATATCCATATCCAAAGCCGGCATCGTCACCTCGCTACACGCCAGGTAATAACCGCCATTCCGAACAAAATACCGCACTCCTTATCAGATTCACAGTACTTCTATCTTGTATATATTTCTACGTTGAGTATTGATTCCTTTAAACATTCCTGCCCGGTATCGAAACTTGTACTAACATTATTATTATATAATAGGTTTATCACTGGTGTAAAATATATAAATTACATGTCGGTATGTTTGTACCCGATGATTAAAGGCCGTTAGTGCATCTACAGTACCTCTGATATTGTGGATGTTCATGGGCGTCAGTGATGAACTTTAGGCGACCCGTTGCCCCCTTCTCCTGTATGTAAAAAAATCGAATTAATAATAAGTAATGTAAGTTAGTTTCTGACCTAAGCATCATTTTCTTTTTGAAAAGGCTTGCAAGCTTAAAATAATTTGTGACACAATAGGTTTGGGCGACTGTCAAAATGTTAATACATTTTCAATGTATGTCAACCTTTGCCTATTGTATCCAAGATAATGTTTTTATGAAAACACTCTTTTGTAATTGTCGCATATTTGTTTCGGTTATAAATTGCTCCCTGTTCGTTTTAATGTTTAATATGCATCAACTTTTCCAGGTGTTCAATAATAGCAGCCGCTAACCCTATCGGCGGTCGCTACGACCCGTCACTGACATTCTCCGAGAACGTGAACCTTTCCGAGCCCATACTGTCGCGTTTCGACGTGCTCTGCGTCGTGAGAGACGAAGCGGACCCCATGCAAGATACACATCTAGCCAAGTAAGTTGGAATTGCAAACCCTGTTGTATGTGTGACCTTTACTTATGTGTACTTTGTTATATGCTACATGGGAAACAGTTATGCCGTTATCTCTCTTTATGACACAAACAAAAGTAAGGACACGTTGTTAAGCGAATGCTATGCTATAAAATGTATCATATTGGCTTGGACTCTCACAATGGGCACCAATAAGGTGGCTCAAGGTCATTCATGGAACAACGGCAATCTTCGGATTCACGCGGTAACATCGTATCATAAATAATGTGTTCGATGCTAGTCGACATTATCTGAAGTTTGAGTCAATACATCATATCAGTCATATGCAGGTGATGCAACATTGGTCTTCCACAAAATGGATCAAAGACCTGGTTAAGGTTGGCGGAGCCCATTGAATGAGACTTGCATGGTCATGCATACTTAATCATCATCAAGTTTTAAAATCAACAAATCCATTTTTTTAACTATCCATTCCCGTTTTCAGATTCGTCGTGAGTTCCCACATGAGACATCACCCGACTAAACGCGGCGCAACACTGGAGGATAACGCAGCTGATGACATTACTCTACCGCAGGATCTCTTGAAGAAGTATATAGTGTACTCGAAGGAAAATGTACATCCTAAATTACAGGTAATTTGTTATTAAAACTTGTGTAAGTTTTTTTATACTGATGTGTATAAATACTATAATCACTATTTCATTCTTTAAACATAATTAATAAGTTTACTATATCCAAAAGTAAATAATCATTTGTTTTGTTAATTTTAAATTAAACCTAAATTAGACTTAAATTACAACTAAAGAAAAAAAACAATAAACTAAAAGCTAAAAATGATTAATGAAAAGAACAATATGTGTTTTACAAGGTTAAAAGATTCATTATATTTATCTTCTTTGTGTATTCTCTTTTAATGCACAACCTTTACCGCTCCTGAAAAGGACAACAAGTAAGTATTTTTTGTATAGTTTGTTCCAGCTCAAGATGTAAAGTTTGTAAACAAAAGCATAACCTAACCTTACCTTTTACTCTAAAATTCGTAAATTCCGAATTATTTCGGAAACCAATTTTTTCTTACCTTACCTTTAACCTTATTAAAAATCCACATAACTTAATTTCATTTTATTTGATCTCAAAATTTCGACATTTTTGATGAAAATATAAAAAGTGTAATGGCTGCCATGTATGCTAAGTGATGTTTGTTCGTTAGAAGTTTACTCATTAATATATTACCCACAATAAACTTTTACTCGCTAGGTTTGCTGTCAGAGCTCTTACAGAGTCAGAGTTAGTTAAGCTCGTCTCCCTCGCTATTTGTAATTTATGTATATTATTTGATGTTGTGTATTTTTTCAAATAAATAAGTGCAGTTATCATATCCAGATAAATACAATTTAAATAATAACTATCTTACATCATATGGATTGTACACCATCTTTACTCTTCAAAGAAAATAAACACCTGGTATATTATAAAAAATACTAAAGTACAACATAGAATATTATGGGCGGTAACAATTCTCTGAACACAAAAATAGTTGATTATTTCTTAGCTCTTAGCTTAGCTTAAAGTAACTAATGAATAATTTAAGTCTACAGAACATTCTTTTTTCCCGGTAAATCTGCAATCAGTTTTAGCAGATGTGTTATATTGTCATTGTTTGTACAGAACATGGATCAAGATAAAGTGGCCAAGATGTACAGCCAACTGCGCCAGGAGTCACTTGCAACGGGCAGCTTGCCCATCACTGTCAGACATATTGAATCAGGTGAGGCAGTAACAGTGTGATCATATCTTTACAAAAAAATTAATGGATTCGATGTGGGAGAATTATGGATTTCCCAGGGAGAGTTGGCGTCAGGCAGGCGGCCGGCCGTAAAAACTATAGCCAAAACCTAAACAATATGGACTACAATCATACTGTGCCGACCTCACAAGAGTGGGAAAAGGGCAAGATGATGATGATGAGAATGATGGATGTGGATAGGAAAAGGAAATTTCTCTATGGATGGAAATCTTTTTTCTATTTATCTCTTCCTCCGTCCAATAAAACTAAGTAACGGATCTGCAACGTATTAGCTTGTTACAGATGCTTATGGGTAGCAGTCACTAATGTCAGATGATGCGCTTGCATGTTTGTTTTAACAAAAGTCATCAACTTATTTACGAACGTCTTCCTGCCTTTCATGCATTATCAATTTATTTCTTCTCGAACTTTTAGTGATCCGTATGAGCGAGGCGCACGCTCGTATGCACCTCCGTACTCAAGTAAACGAGGAAGATGTGAACATGGCCATACGCACGATGCTAGAGAGTTTCGTCGACACACAAAAGTACAGCGTGATGCGTGCCATGAGACAGGTCAGGAATACTTACTTATTTTAAACCATACAAACTGAGCCCCGCAGTTTCACCCGCCGTGCAATTTAATTTAACCGATGACTGTCCAGCCTCAACTAGATAGAACCCTATTTGATGATTTATCATAAAGATCTGAGGTCAACATACTCTGGATTAAAATTATTTCTCCATACAAACCATCCCCTACTTTATACCTTAAAGAGATGATAAAAAAATTCTTACTTAGTGCTCCTACGTATTAACAAATCTCTGTGCCCAGGCCACAAATATTCATAGATGTGTGAAAAAAATAGTACAGTAGTCAGTAGTAATCTAGAATAAAATGGATAATGATAACAGAAATTTACTTGGGTTAAATATCTAGGGAATACTCCCGAAGATCGCCAGCAATATTAAGGGGTTGCTGGGGTTCTTCGGGGAAATGGGCTGGCTGGAGTGATCCTTGTTCTGTACCCACGCAAAATATGTGCCAGTCGTGGAGTTACGTTAAAATATCTTGTAATCCAATGTAATTTGACCTCAGATCTTTATGGTCATATTAAATAGGGTTCAGCTTAGGCTGAACAATCGTCGGTTAGATTAAATTGAGCGGCGGGTGAAACCGCGGGCTCCAGCTAGTTAACAATAAAGAACTGGAGAGCTTACTTCCATTTAACTCGTTTCTTTCTTTAACAGACATTCCAGAAGTACCTGTCATACAAGAAGGACCACAGCGAACTCTTGTATTACATTCTCCGTCAACTTACAATGGATCAATTGGCTTATATGCGTGGACTTCACAATCACTCACAGTCCACCATAGAAATATCTGAACGAGACTTAACAGAGAGAGCAAGACAGATCAACATAACTAACCTCAAACCTTTCTACGAGAGTCGGATATTCAAAATCAACAACTTCAGCTATGATCAGAAGAGGAAAGTGATAATTCATCTTTTACCAGAAGCACCCGGTGTGTCATAGTATCTTATAATGAGGTTAATATTTTACTTTACTTTTTAGTATTTGTTTTTTCGTAATGAAGTGCAAAGAAACAATTTTATGAAATGAAAATACTTTTGCCACATCACATTAAAATAGCAGGAATCATATAAATTTTTATGCACATATTAAAAGTTGAACGAAAATCTGATTATAAAAAGAAAAGATTTGTTTGTTCCGGTTAAACTCAAAAACCAACCAATAAAAAGCTTTCCTATCAGCAAGTAATCTAGGCTATACTTTATTTTTTTATTTGTCTATCTACCCGAGCAAACCTGGGCCGGGTTGCTAGTCTAACATAAATTGCATCAGTCTATGGTTGCATTATGTTGAAACGTCACTCCCACCATACTATAATATAATAATAAAAATATAGTGGTTATGATAATCTGTACTTTATTCTCTTGTATGAATATGTTAAGATATTAAAAGTATTGAAGTTCACTCTGCGTTTCAATGATTATAAATTTTCGAACATTTAATACCATTAATTAATAATAGGGGTAGATATGGCCACAACTCCACGTCAAGAGGATTTTTTTTTTCTTGTGGCCGGGACATGGATCACGCAGCCAACCCAAGTCCTCGAAGAATCCCAGCAACCCCTTGATGTTGCTTGCGATCTCCAGGATCATCCCGGTGAACCAAGATATTTACCAAAACTAGACTACCTTTTGAAAAACTAACTTAACAGTATTGACATTAGACAACATTATGTTTCGTGCATGAAGTGTTGCAGTTCCAATCCCACTTCTCCGTCTCGACTTGTTTTTCCTATATCCTCCTACCTACCTAAAGTCTGGTAAACCAGCAACTCATTTTTGTGACTATAGGTATATAGTTATCTAATCTTAACATGCTATCTTGACTCACTCCACCGTGACCATGGGGACAAGACTAACAAAGCACCAGGTATGGTGTTTTATCATGTTTACTTGTGGTGAACCTGTTGAGTAACAACACTCTTCAATCAGCAGCAGGGAGACAAAAGGATGTATGTTACTACATAATCAGTAATATAGATAATATTGAGAATACATATACATATAGATATACATTAAGGTAGGCAATTCATTTGCTTGTTGCAGAATGCTTATGGGTAGCGGTCACTTAACATCAGGTAAACTGATTGCTCCTTTGCCACCTCCTTTAATAAAAAAATATAGACACAATATCAGGTAACAATACTTTATTAGGATACTTCCTTATCCCACACTAACACTCCGTTTAATTTCCTTGTCAACATATTTCCTTTACCTGCCATAACTCACCTCTCACACCCCTCTCTGCTACTGATCCAGTCCCTTGTACAATCTATAATTGTTGTCATTAGATGCCTGACGCCAGTGCCTTGGGCTAGCTGGAGCACCCTGTGCCACATCTCCCCTTACACCTATACTACCCATACATCAAACCCATAGTACATTTACCTGCTCACATGTCAATCTCAACATCACAGAAATTAATACAACTTGTTTGTGGCTAGTTTAGCAGCCCTCTTTATTTCAGAAGAAATCTAGAAAAGACATCTAAATAAATAAATATGCGCTCACGCCCGTAACCCAGAGGGGTAGGCAGAGATCATGGATTTTCATTTGGCGCGATCCTGGCACACCTCTCTCACTTCTACATTCATACATCTACGCATACATGCTTGTCGGTTATGGGTGCTCCTTATATCGTCCTTTTTAGTAAGCCACTAATCTGATCGATATAATTTCTCCTAGGGCGTCCCCTACCAACACTGCCACTCACTTTTGCTACATCAATTGGTTTCGTTATTCTCTCTTCATTCATCCTTTCCACATTCCCGAACCACCGAAGCATACCTTTCTCAATTCTAGTCACAACATCCACTTTTAAGCCACACTTTTCCCTTATAGTGCTATTTTTAATCCTATAATTCATGTCACACCTATCACTTCTTAAGGATCGCGTCTCAACTGCATTAACTCTACTAGCATGCTTTTCCTGCCAAACCCAGCTCTCACTGCCATACATTAAAGTGGGGACTAGCATTGCATATTGCCAGACGAGCCTTCATAGGCACATTCTGACTCCTCACTACTGTACCTATAGCCCCATTCATTTTATTTCCTGCATTCACTCGTCGTTCAAAATCTTTAACATGCTTACCATCTCCACTAAACATACACCCAAATACAAGAACTCTTCCACCTGTGACAAGACATTTTACAACTAGCTCACCCATTCTGACTACACAGGGATGCTAAGCAGTCTGAGTAGGCCCCGTTTATCCTAACACAAGCAGTAGAATCTTTATAAAGAGACTTTAATGCTTATATAAGGTCACTGTTCAATCC
Source organism: Papilio glaucus (assembly GCA_000931545.1). Lineage (NCBI taxonomy): Eukaryota > Metazoa > Arthropoda > Insecta > Lepidoptera > Papilionidae > Papilio > Papilio glaucus. Next base: position 466,347 of record JWHW01028117.1, on the reverse strand, counting down.
AAACTCAAATAAACTTGACCCCAGATCATCTCTTAACTTTATACTTTAAAAAGATATCTACCAGGGAAAAGACAAGATTATATGAGATTGCACTTTCTAAAACCCTATTGTCCATCTTTAAGCCAAATAAAATAAAAGCTTGTGGGATCTCCAATGGATTTAATTAGATCATTTTATGTTAAATAATCTTCTACCTTGTACTAATTGACAAGTAAATAAAACCTCTTCACTAGTTAAATAGTTTAATTAATTTCTTATAAATTCCATGAGATGATTTTTTTAATAAATATTTATTCCAAGAAACACATTTTGTCACAGTCTTAAAACAATATCTATTTTAAATTCAAGTTATTAAAGTTTAAACAGAAACAATCAGCGAATTTTATTTTTACGAAGCATTAAGGGCTACATTGGGTGATTTAAGAATTGATAAGAAATACATCTATGATTCAAGTTGTACACATCGATGAGACAACACACTATTAAATCTTAAAATGAGACCTAATCACTACTAAACAATAAATACAACAATTTTTTTACACAACTAAATCTACATTTATTTGCTGTTTAAAATTTTACAATCATATTGTTTATTCATCCATCAGGTAACAAAAGACATACTTTACAATCATATAGTTAAAAGTAACACTAAGAATTATTCAATCTTAACTACAACCAGGCATCACCCCTAGACTATAGTGGTTTGCAAATGGGAATTGTTTTAAATTTTCAATGACCTGCATTCATTCCAAAGCAATTCTCTTGCGACCAAACTATAAAGAACCCCTTCACAGTGGCAATCTCTTAAAAATAATACCTTAAAACTGTGAAGACATAGAACAGATCATATTTAAGACAATTTAGACAATTACTTAAATTATATAGATAAGAAGGATGTGAGGTATTTTGCCAAAACAAATTTAAAGGGTACAATAAAAAATTACACAATTGTTAATGTAAATTGCATTCATTACACATATCTGCAACTACCTCCATTCAATAGGGGTTATTTTTATAACCTCTATTGAATAGACAAAAAACAAATACTGTGGAGGTTAGATTATTTGACCATATGGCTACAGCATTTTCTAACCATACATTTTAAATTTTGCACAATTTTATGTCACAGTAATAGTTATAGAAATATTTTTTTCTCAGATAATTATAAGAAAGAAAGAGGTAAAAAATGAGTAAAGAAAAAGGTGTGTGAATTGTGATTTTATAGAATTTTTAAGTGATAAAATATCTAAATTTTTAAGATAAAAACATTTTAAATATCCACAGTTATATCTGTTGTAATAATTGCAGTAAGTAAATAAACTGTAAATAGCAAAATACCTCACCTTCAATTACATGGTAAAATTATTCTAATTTAGTTTAATCGCTACCAGATCCAGATTCCGACTCGCTGTTACTGCCACTGTCGCTGTCACTATCAGTGCCACTGCTACTGTCACTGCCAGAGGAATCTGAGCTGTCTGAACCAGACTCCGAGGAGCTGCTTGATGAGTCCCTGTCGGAGCAATCTGAGCAGTCAGAGCTAGGGCGCTTCTTTTTATTTGGAATCTTGCATTTGCCGTTGCTGCAAATAATTTGGCAAGACTGAGGGTTCTTTACAATTCTAAACAATTTCTTAATATAAAAAATCTGTAATTTACTTTAACTTATTATGTGTAGAAATGAAAAAGGAGATAAATAAAAAATCTCAATTTTTGGTTTTTGACTACCCCTGAGTTTTAAATATGGAAAAAAATGTCTAAATGTTGTAGTTAGTGTAGTGGTATTAAAAAATTATAGTTTCTCTCAACAAGGGTATTAAAAAAACTTACAATGTAAAACATACACATGTTACTGTTCCGTCAAGCTATCACCTACATGTGAGGTATTTATTCCCTGAACATTATCTAAGCATGTTCGAAATATTTAAAAACAGTAAACAAATCATTGTATCCAATATTTATAATTTGCTTAATGCTGTAGAAACAATGAAAATCAAGTTTTATATAAATGATGACTAAACATATGGTAAGACTGAAATACAATATATAATTGTAAAGTTTTATCGTAAATGTTATAAAATCACAGTTAAAAAACATTTTCTAATAATTGAAAACCATTACACTACTAGACTACCATTTTTTCAATCTACCTCCAACTTGTTCTAGAAAGTACAACAAGCATATATGGCAAATTGTTAAACACCCTACCCAACATATTGCAAAATTTACCTGCACTGCCCTCCTTCCTTGGATTCTAAATTCTTTTTAAGGATTTTTGTACGTGACGGTCGAACCAAAATTTTTCTTTTCCCGGTGCACTCGTAGCTCCAGTGCCCATACTCCAAGCATTTCTGGCACCGAATGCCCTGTGGAAACGCGGCGGCTAAAGCTGCTTGTCTGTTAACATATTAATTTTATACATGAGGCATATGAACTTATAAAATTTTGTACAGTGAATATCCAAAATCTTACTTTTTCCTCTGAGCCTGGTGTCTATTGTAAGTCCCGAGCGTCATTTTGTTTTGACGAGTGTACCTCAAGATTCAAAGCAAAATAATTCTTCTAAGACGCAATTTGATAAAATGATTGAAAAATTCTATGAGACAATGACTTCTAAATGCTTCCCATTCAGCTCAGCAAACACAAACGATGCGAAATGAAAGATTTGCGTCAAGCGTAGCCATCACACATTTTGTTTTTTTCTTTCCTGTCATACTTCATACGCTACGCACTTCGCATTTCTGCATTTTACTACTGTTATTATAAAAATTACAATAATTAAATATCTGTAACTATTATGTTACATATGTTAGGATTATTAACGCTATTACTTCTTAAATCATTAATTATTTAAACAAAATTTATGCAATGTTATTTTATTTATTATTTATTTTATTGTAAATATTTTTCATTTGTAATATACATTGGACTCGTATATCAACACCCTTTTATCAACTGAAATTTAAAGATGTGAACACAATGTGGATATTGTTTTGTACTTTTATTTTTCAACTTCCCATAGTCAAGAACAGATTTTGAACATAGATTTTGCGTCAAAACTATGCACTTATCTAACTTCTTAGGGTGCCCTACCCAAAGGGTAAAACGGGACCCTATTACTAAGACTCCGCTGTTCGTCTATCCGTCTGTCACCGGGCTGTATCTCATGAACCATGATAGTTAGACAGTTGAAATTTTCTCATTTTATAGATAATGGTACGAAACCGTTTGTTCGCTAGTCCGACTCTGACACTTGGCCGTTTTGTTCTCTCGAGACGTTTCGTCGTATTTTCGAATCGTACATAGCTCCGGTCAGAAAACCCAAAGGGAGCTCCCCTTTGGGTTTTCTTTTGTAGATGTCGGAAACCACACTGCGGTTGTTTCTTAATTCGGTGACTTTTAGATTTAATCAAAAATTCACGTTCGGGGAATGAAAAATTAATTCAAAACTTAGAATTTATAAATTATATTTTTAATTTTTATCATCATGGTAGAAAGAACCTTTTCTGACAGTGTATACAGGTGTATATCAAGTGTATACTTGTGTGATATTTTGGGATTACGTGGACGTTTAGGAATGATCAATTGTAATCTTTGTCATTTGTGTGTGTTATCGAGAGTGTCTTGAAACATTGACGCAGTTATTACATTCTCTTTGGCTCGAAAATTTTAACTAAATTTTGTTAATTTGACACTAATGTCTATGACTCATTGTGATAATATTTCATAGATATCAAACCTTTTCTGACAGATCTGTCAGTTTTTCTGAAAGTTTACGCGTGGAGGTGTATTCGTGATCATCTGTGTACAAGTTGTTTGTATTATTATCGAGTGATTAAAACTCGTATTTTAACACAAGTTTTGTAGGATCACCTAGAAATTCAATTCTAGGTTTTTGAGATGTCCGAATATCATTTTGCAATAATAATATGTCGGATTGGTATTGGCGGGTGATTGCCTTGAAGGCTGCCTTTGCGCTTACATGTTTAGTTTCTTATCTTAGCGCTGATGTTACGATACAGAAGTTACCGTTTTGTAATCCTCACAACGTAAACGGTGCATCTGACGAGTGAGTTACTCTCAAAAATTAGTAATAAAATATTTTTAAATGTTTCATTCTATAATTTAAATGTGTTGAACTTGTTTGGACATGAATCTTCGGTCTGTAGTTTATGCTTATTTTGTTGTTAAGATGACGTATTTTCGTAATAGATAGCGATATTTTTTATCTTTGCAAATTTTTAATATGTATTTAGTTGTATTTTTTTTATTTTAGTTCAAAGATAACGCCAATAAAACAAACATTATCTAATTAACCGCGACCTTGATATGTTAAGCCGTAACATAATGTTTACTAAACATTCGATTAATTCGCGTAAATCTTTTTTCGAATTCTTAAAACTTTTACTTGTTAGTTTTTAAACAAACTAACTACTATAAATACTATTATACCACAATTGAGGATTTTTTTACATAATTAAAATAATCAAAATTTTATACAATTATAGGTTTGTTATACTTTGACTTGGATTGATACAAGAATAGATTCATGGTAATTTATTGCTACATTGAGTGATACAGGATGCAGTAAAGTGTGAAATGTTGGAGATTTTATAAATTTGTTCATAATTATTATTTTATGACGCCTGGATTTATAATCTAATTACTTTTTACATAAAAAGATATATTGATAAGACAACCACTAGGAGTAAATGACTAAACTAGATAGTTGAGCTACATTACCACAACTTCACAACTAGCGCGTGTATTACTCCAGTGAAGCAAGATTTTGATGTTGCTGGCAATCCAGGAGCGATGATTAACCTAACTACTTCACACTACGCAGCCACAACTATCTTTAAGAATACCCACAACAAATAAAAGAGTTGCACTTGCTTTGTCAGATTTTATATAGAGTAATTAATGAAAACAATAAGTGAAGAGAATCACTATCCTACATAATATGTATAATTTTATATTATATATAAAATTAATTTTCACTCACTGACCCATTTGTTGTCAGTTCCTAAAGGCCATAGTATGATGTAAATAGCCTATAACCTTAATTTATTATTGGGCTGTCATATGGAAAAATAATGATTCAAATCTCATTGGTAGTTCCTGAGATCTGTTGAGCATGTTCAAACAAACACTTTGTAATATTAAAAGTAAAAGTTTAGAATTCCAGGGCTGGTTTTGGGTTGGGATATGGAAGAGAAGTAGTCTTTTTCCCTAACACAACTCCCAATCACAGAAGACTTACCCTTCCTGAGAAAATTGAAAATTTCTTAAACCTAACCATTACAATGTCTTCAAGTAACTTTTGGTGTTTTAGTCTGAACACCTAACACACAAGGACTAACTAACTTGCTAACACAACTTGCACATTGGTTTTGTTGGAGATTTTTTTGTTGTAGAACTGTAGTTACAACTCTCCTTGTCACACTCATACAAAATTATGAGTTACCCTACTCTTACAATGATAGTTTGATTTTCGTGTATTAAGTGCGCATTAAGGTTTAAAAGCAATCTGCTTTTTTTTTCTTGAAAATTGAGGATTTGCAATAAATTCATGTGATGTTTTTTGTAATCAGTGAAAATTTTACCATATGCAAAATATCTCAAATTCAAATTCCTGCCCCTAAATTCTAAACCAGCTCCATATAAAATATGGGTCAGTCATTGATTTCGACCCATAGTCATTAATTTAACCTTATATATTAATATTTACAGTTTAGTAATTGTTAGCACTGTTGATGGAAAGGTAACTGCATTCTCCACACAAAATGGAATCAAAGCTTGGGATGTTGAGACTCAGCCTTTGCTGTCATCAAATTTGCATCATGTGGAGGTATGGTTCATTTTATATTTTTCATCTCACATTCCAAGCAATCCACCTCACTTCAAGCAATCGCTACCCATAGGCATCTGCAATAAGCTAATGTGTTGCAGATATGTTGCCTACCTTTAATGCCTGTCCATAAAGGGGAGGGGACAAACAGGAAAAAATAAACGGTTTTTCAACAAGAACTTTGTTTTCTAAAACATAATAAAACAAAGAGTTTAGATGAAGATGATTCAAATTTTTATTGTATTACAAAGTGAAAAGTTTGGCAATTATGAATGAAAAATGATATCTGGCAAATGTCCACCACGACCACGCTGACAGATGTTGATTCTTTCATCAAAGTTTTTAATCACTTTTTGGCAAAATGGCGGGTCTATTTCGTTAATCACGTCACGGATTTTGAGTTTAAATGCCGCGATCGATTCGATTGGCTCCGTATAGACTCTGTCCTTAACATAGCCCCACAAAAAATAATCCAGTGGTGTTAAATCACCCGATCTGGCTGGCCATTTAACAGCTGAATTTCGTGAAATTATATGATCGGGAAATTTGGTTTGCAATAAATTCATCGTTTCGTTGGCTGTGTGACATGTGGCACCGTCCTGTTGAAGTTGAGCTGTTAAATGGCCAGCCAGATCGTGTGGACAGAGTCTATAAGGAGCCAATCGAATCGATCGCGGCCTTAAAACTCAAAATCCGTGACCTCACTCATTAGATGAAATGTAGCTACTATGTACTTCTACTTCACCTCTGTCTTTTGTGAGGTAGTGGTATTTTACCAGATGAGCTGGCCCATTCATGCAACAGATGTTGCTGTGGACTCTGCCACTGTTAGATCCTCCTGTTGGAACCTGAATAAGGAATGAGACCAAGAGGCAGACACTATAGTCAAAAATAAGAAAAAGAGGAGGACAAATGGAGGAGGTCTATATTTAGCAGAGGTGCTGTGGCACCTCACTCCGCTCTCCTATGTTGTGACATATGATCAAGAAAATGTAGTCTTATTATTTTAAGTTCCATAATGTGATGAATTATGTATTTAGTATTGTTCAATTATTTCAGTTGAGTGCTGGAGGTAAATGGGTGCGTCTAGTGCCTTCCTTGCGTGGGACTCTGTACAGCCTCAGTGGAGAGACCATTGAGCCTCTGCCATTTGATGCGGAGCAGCTGCTGTCATCGTCATATAAGTACTCAGATGATTTGGTTATAGCTGGTAAGTTGATAACAGTGCATAGGAGATAAATATTTACTTTTTATAGTAGTAAATAAGTATATAAACATGCAACCCTTTTCAAACAACAGAATATTATTTGTATGTATTTATGATTGACCGAAAAATGTTTTGATCCTAATACAAATGTGTAAATATACAGTTATACCTAACAATAATATTTAAGAATGCAGCAGTTTAGTAATTTGAGTTGTTAATTATTTAAAGCATACCTTGCACTGTTCTGCCTGTTTTTTGTTGCACAGCAAAATATTAACTTAATAGAGCTTAAATTAGTGTATACTTGGGAATTTTAATTAGTTATTACCAATTAGGTGTCTAATATACTATGATTTCAGATATTTTTTTTGTAACATAAATATAGCGACATTAAGAACCATAACTTAAACTATCTTATAATGTTCTATCTTACCTTTAAATAACGAATATACATACATAATGTAGTGTACATTTACATATTTATGAACAAAGTCCTAAGTGATTTACTTATCCTTAAATACTATCTTCTTGATAATTTAACGAAGCATACCTTACTAAGTTCTAGTCACAAAATCCTCTTTTAAGCCACACTTTTCCCTTAAAAACGCTATTTTTAAGCTTATTATTCAACATCACGCCTAACGTACTTGTTAAGGATCGCATCTCAACGGCATTAACTCTACTAACATTCACGTAACTGTACCTATAGCCCCATTCATTTTATTTCGTGGTTCAAAATCTTTCATCTTTAAGGGTGTCTACCATCTCTACTAAACATACATCCTAATTACATAAAATCTTCCGCCTATTCAACTTTTTTGCCTATAACATTTATGTCAATTACTGTTTTTCTTTGTTCTCTTTCAATTATTTTAATTTTAACACCATTACTTTCATTTTGTCTACATTAATCTTCATACATCTACCTTTCATTAAATCATTCATAACATACAGCATAAATTATAACTTCAGCAGCCCTGTCTTACACATTTGATGCTAAACCAATCTGAGTAGACCCCGTTAATCCTAACACAAGTATAACAACTGCAGGGAACACAAGAATGAAAGACAGGAGTGCGACGTTGACTGGTTTATGGAGCGGTTGAATTACACTCAAAACAGATACAAATTCCCATCATAGAAGATAAAAGAAATAATTATACTTCTTATGTTGTTCCAGGTGCAAGGGAGACACTATGGCTGGGTATAGACGCCCACACGGGTACTGTAATATACGAGTGCGGCTCAGCGGGCTGCAGCAGCGAGCAGACGGCGGGTGCGGGTCGTGAAGTGTTGGTCCTCCGTCGCCAGTCCAGCACAGTAAGAGCTCTAGAGCCGCACTCTGGACAGGAGAAGTGAGTTCATACCTTTATCTAGTCAAAACTCAAGCTCTTTTGCTGGTCCTCCGTCGCCACTCATCACAGATCGAGCTCTTGAATTACACTCTAGACAAGATAAGCGAGTTTCATGCTTAACTGGAGAAAAACTCACGCTCTTTTTCGTTGATCCTCCGTCGACACAGAAGACCAGGACAGTATGAGGTCTATAAACACACTCCGGACAAGGGACGTGAGATCATACTTTTATCTGGTTAAAACTCACGCTCTTTTTTCAGTAGTAGCAAGCTGCACCACTGCATTACAACAATAGAGAAGTGTTATTGATCCGTTGCCAGTCTTCTGACTGCAGACATATAAATACTTCTACTTCACAATTATATTGAGAAGTTAAGCACTTCTTGAGTCGTGTTAGCATGAATGACACGTAATATCCGTCCTTCGCAGATGGAACTTCAGTGTGGCGGAGCACCAATTGGCAGTCAGTCGTCGGGAGTGTATGGGCGCCAGCTCGCCGCCCAGTCCCGTGACGGTCAGCGTAGACCTGCCCGAGGGCGTGGTCGCGGTGCGAGTGCCCGGCTCACAGAAACCACTGTGGCAACAGAAAGTATGTCACATATGCTATTTGTTTTTCCATATAATTATAAATCAGCAATTTTAAATATCTAAATAATTGCATTACACGGTTAAAGCGGGCTGCTTAAAGAGCTGCGAATCGATCGATCGGTCGAGCAACTAGTCTACCAACTATTCGCCTGACGAGTCTACCAATTAGTCGAGCAAATAGTGAATCGACTAGAGTACCAATGAATCGAGGAACTAGTTGTGCAATCAATCTTTTTATGGAGTTGAATATAACATTTTTAGCTTGAAGCCCCGGTGGCCAGTATGTGGCGGCTGCAGGGCGGCACGCTGCAGCACGTGGACGTGCTGTGGGAGGCGGCACAGGCTCTCACCGAAGTGGACCCTGTTCCTCCTTCGCTATACATCGGAGTGCACGATCGACAGGTCAGTATATGTTATACAACATTGTGTTAGATATCTAATAAATGACAATAAGTTAACTCTCAGCTACACTAGTGATTTAATATTATCACTGGAAAGTGTACAAAACCATAATATTATTTTACAGCTATACATTCAAGAGAGCGTTATGTACGCGCAGAAGGTAGAAACTTCGGTAGCTGCTAAACCTGTGCCCTGGAAATTGAAGCACTCCCGACCACTTATTAGCAAAGCGGACACCGCTCTGACGGTGCAAGACGCGGATCCTGACCTTTCCCTTGTTGCCCTCTATAGGAATCCTGGACAAACAGGTATGGAAAATTTGAAAGATAAAATATAATAAATAAATATGTGCTCACGCCCGTACCCCAGCGGGGTAGGCAGAGATCTTGGATTTCCATTTGGCGCGTTCCTGGCACACCTCTCTCGCTTCTACATTCATACATCTACGCATACATGCTCGTCGGTTATGGGTGCTCCTTTTATCACTTTTTTTGGATTTATGGAAGTAAAAGTGAACAAAGAGTTGGACGCTTAATTTAAAGAAGACTACCTAACCAAAAAGAAGAATTGATGGTACTTTATAAAAATTGACAGATTGGTCAGTCGATTAAAAAATATCTCTTATTCGATTGAAAAGTGCGCGCTGGTCTTATTCAGCAGGGGTGTGATTTTATAGTGAATATATACTGAGAACAGATTCGTCGAGACGAAGACACCGTCTTGATCAAGCACCATCCTTCTTGTTCACAGGCAACCATGGCTTTTTTCTCTACATCCAAGAAACGTGCGATCAAGCGGTCCAAGTGACGGAGGAGACATTCGAAGGTCCGGACGTGGTGCTACCAAATAACAGCGAGAACCAATTCGAGCACCATCACGTTCATGTCCACGTCTACTCGCTGTGGTTCTGGTGGAAGGAAGTCTTCCTCATAACGATCAGTACGGCTCTACTCCTCAATCTCCTGATCTGGCCTAAGTTCTTTGCGCCCAAACTCCGACCACCGACACCTCTGCCCATGAACCAAGAGGTCATAGTCGTGGAAAGGCACTACGAAAGACCCCCATCTAATAACACTAAGGAATATTCTGGAAGATACGATAACGACTTCACGCCGTTGCGCTGTTTGGGACAGGGCGGCTTCGGCGTGGTGTTTGAAGCGAGGAATAACATCGACCATTGTTCATATGCAGTGAAGAGGATCACTCTGCCAAAAAGGTAAGCAAAGCATATTAGAAGTATTGTGCTAATAAAAATGTTCACAAAACTGACTAACTAAACTGAATTATGAGTTTTCTAAGGACCAATGAACTGATGAATAGATAGTTTTTGTTAGTTTACTAAACCGGGAAGTTGTTGCTTTCAAGGCGCTTACAACTAAAATAACGAAATATTTTTGTTCACACCTTGTTATCAATATGGCACTTCCTTGTGTTCAAACATAAAATGCCCTACAGAGTGTTGAATTGTGTTGTTCTAGACAATCGAAACGTGAACGTGTTTTGCGCGAGGTGCGCGCGCTCGCCAAGCTGGAGCACGAAAACATCGTACGCTACTTTAACGCCTGGCTCGAGGAACCTCCGCCGGACTGGCAGGAGAAACGCGACGCTGCACTGATGCGGTCAGTACTATATGTGGTCCTGGTCACCTCTTCTCATTCTTTTTCCTCTTTCTTGCAAAATGGACTAGCGACGCAGCAACTCTTCAGATGGGCAGCAGTGGCCTTATACCATCTAGTTAGCCAGTTAGCCACTTGCTAACAGGAGATGCCTTCTAACATAAAATATGTGACATGTGGATATTACTGAAGGTTGTTGATGTTTTGTCGTCATAAACCGTCAGTACTATAATGCTTTTTATTTGGTCATAATAATTATAACTAGTGACCGGCCAATGGTCAGAATTCGCCCTTCTCGAATTTTCCCCTTCATATACTTTTCTAATAAGTCAATGATAGGAAGGGGAAGAGGATTTGATGACTTCTTTAAAGAAGATCAGTATAAACTTTAGCTTCCTCCACTTCAACGTTCTTTAAAATGTTCTCAAAGTTTTCGCTCCACATAATATTATATAATATGTATTTATAGTGAGCTGGGCAGCATGTCGGTGGTTAGCAGCGAGGAGCTGACCTCGCCGACGCCCGTTAGCAAGTCTCCGGCCAAAGGGGATAGCGTGACCCTCAACCTGCACAAGCCGCTCGATGACTGCGTTGACGCCCTCGACTATGAAAAAGAGCTACGTGAACCCAGACGACTTAGGTAAGTTTTAGTTTAAATTATTGTGTAATATCTCGTTCTCTCTTCAATACCCAAACAAGAAAATAGCAGTGACAGAAGGAACGGCAGCTGTTGCATATATGGTCTGGACGGGAACATCACGATCTCACAAATTACAGGTTGAAGTGAAGGACAACATGGTGAAGAAACGGGCATGTCTTAGAACCTCCAAATTCGCAGACCTTGCGAATCCGCACAGGGCCAGCGTGGTGGATTACGGCCCCTTTCCTCTCTCGGAGCGGAGAGGAGGCCTGTATCCCTACAGTGAGAGAACATACTAATTAAGGCAGATTTAAAGTTGCGGTATTTTACTTCTGTTTTGTTTGATGAGTGAAGTGCGCGGGCCCCATCTCCTACACATCTCTTTCCTATACTGGGAAGTTCTATATTTTCTGGTTATACTTATTCCTAATTAGATATATATATATACAAAACTACGATTTGGGGGGCTTGA